>JAMKPZ010002391.1:0-57944 GCA_024699675.1 Amphibolis antarctica
AATGAAAAATGTGATTTAAAAAATAATAATTTTAAATTTTAAAGAGAATAAAATAAATAAATTAAAAAATATATATATCATCGTAAAATTAAGAGTACTTCTAAAAATTAAAAGTAAAAATGTTAATTACGTAAATAAAATTAGAATTATATAATAATTTGAGTAATAAATTACTTGTTATTAGAAACAGTTAGAATTGCAGGTATTTATAACCGTAAAGTATTGTTGAATTCTTTATAAATTTATAAGTGAAATCAACATAAGAATTAAGAAGTGAGCCATATCTTATTAACAAAAATTTAATAGTAAAAATATGAGAAGGTAAGAACACTTCTCTTGTCAATTTTAATTTATGAAAAATTCAATGATATTTACGATAAGCGCCTATGGTATCGGCGATCTCATTTAATTTAACTACTAGAAATAATGACTGCGTTTAGAATGTGATTTTTATGATTTCAAGAGTAAAAAGGAAGGGTGAGGTGAGGTAAGTTCATGATTTGTTAAAAATTATACGATTGAAAAAGTGACGATAGTATTTTAGTATTTATCGTAAATAGTATTTTTTTTGTAAAAGTTGTAATAATTAATAAATAAAATATATAATAGAATAATAAATGATATTTATTAATATTTTTTTAAGAATTATAATATTATTATTATTTTAAGGGTTATCATATAGAATACTACCGTGTACGGTGAAATACATAGAAAACAAACGCATAATAAGTATATTCAAACACATAAGTTTTTCTCGATTTATGTGTTAGTGACAATATATAACATTGTTTGTTTACGAGGTAAATACTATATAATTTTATTTTTCACTATACAATATAACATTTTATAGTAATATTTATTAAATAATTTTAATATTTTAATTAAAAAATCATAAAAAAACTTACTTGTAATTTTTAAAACAATGTAAACTTACCACTTAAATAAATACATTAGATAGATAAATATATTTTTAATGTTTATATTATTTTAATATTTAAATAAATAAATAAATATTAAATTTATTTTTTAAATATTAATATGATTAAAGATGATGAAAAAATTATATTAAAAAAAATCTCATGTTATAATAATTCTAAAAATAATTTTTGGTTATTGTCCAAAAGATGCCAATATCTTGTGGAGCACGCACATCAACGTTACTTCTGGAAAAAAAAAAAAATCAACGGTTGGCGGCTGGGCCGTTTGACTTCGTAGGTTTCGTTTTTTCTTTCGTAAGAAAAAGTAATTTTAGAAGAATAATTTTATGATAAAAATAATTTTAATAATAAAAATAATAAATTAAAGAATGTATATATTATTATTAAATTAGAATATTTAAAAAAATTAGAAGTAGAAAAAAAAAAAAAAAAAGAAGCGAAACCGTAGTCAATACGTGCGAACCGGGTTCGGGAGTGGCGGGCGGTCCAATCAACGCGAACCCGCACCATACATTTCTGATTTCCGCCGCCGTCCCACCCGACGATCACGCGCGACATCCGCAGGCGGGGGAGGTCAGAGGTGCTGGTCGGCGGCCGGCGGACGCGAGCCGAGCTCGAAGCCTCGATGTCTACTTCGTGACGGAGGTCGCCACTCTCCACACTTCCCCCCCCCCCCCCCTCTACCCTTCCTCCCCCCCTCTCACCCTCGCAGATGGCTGACGTGCTCTTACGCTCTTCACTCTTGCTCCCTCCTCCGAGGATTCCATTCTCAACGGCCCCAATGCGGTTGAAGAGGCTCGGAAGGTCGCCGGGGCCGGAGTCTGTTGCCCTAGCGTTCCGTCGCAATCACATGAAGAGGCGGACGACCGGCATCGTGGTACGCGCGACAACTGTTTCACCATTTTTCTTGGAAAATGTTGTCTTTTTGTGGATTTGTTGTTATGAATGTGTTGCGAAATTGTTTGAGTGATTGGGTGATGTTTGAGGTGTGCTCCATGTTGTAGGGTTTAATTCGAGACGTGTGTTTTCTGGGTTTGGGTAACTGACGGAGGCTGTGCGGGAGATTTGATGGAACTTGAGCGTCTGGCATGAAGTGTGTGGTGAACTATGGTATAGATAGAGCTCGCAAATTTTAGTCCTTAAGGTCTATTTGTGCATATCAGAAGAAATCTGAGAAACAGAAATTTAGGAATAGGAAAGGAAAAAGGAAAATTTAAAAGTGAAAAAAAATTTAAGACTGTTTGTACATGTGAAAAATTAATTTTAAAAAAATTATAGGTTTTTTATATTTTAACATTTTAAATATAATTTTACATTTTCCTTGTAACTATGAGTTTAACAATGATCGAGGGAAGTTGGGTAAGATGCGTGAGGTTAGGAAAGTACGTTGTGATGAAATTTTTGCTAACTGTAAGAATTTTTCTAACTTAATAGATAAAAAATCACGAAAAAAATTTATATTTGTAATGATGGAAAAATTTAAAATTTTTTCAAATTTTTCGAGATATAGAAACACATGAAAAATTAGAATTTTTTTCAAATTTTTTTTTTCCTAAGATTTCCAACGTGCATAAACCCTCCTTAAGGAATAAGTGCTGACAATTCATCAATATCAATACGCTAACTGAATTGGAAAACTAAATAAGGCAATGTGGGGCTTGGTCAATTTGCTATGATGGAAGCATTCTGAGTTAAGGACTTGGAGTTGTTTAGCATCTCCCTTGGTAAGAAGAGAGTATGCCTAAGTAGGCTGTCCATATCTACCAATTAAGGGTACCTCATATGTCATCAATCCAACTTAAAAACAAGCAAGGAAAATTGGATTGCTATTACATCACATCTATATTATAACCAATTTAAACATGCGACCAGCTCATTGCCATCATTTTTAGACCTGTTGTCCTCTACTACCATTCTTCAATGTTAATTGGAGTAGTTAGATCAAGCTCCATGTTCATCATTTTGAAATTAAGTTATATAAAATTGGACTCTCAAAACTAATCATCAACTCACAAAATTCACCCAAGAGCCATCGGTAACAACAAGGACTGTTGTGATCAATAGTGTGATAGCATAGTTGGTCTTTCACTTGGTGAAGAGGCCTTGAATTGGAACCCTAGTGAAAACACTGCCAATATCAAAACAAAAACAAGATTCGTCAATTAGAATGCATCTCCAAGTTTAAAATGGTAGATATTTTAGGGAAAATAATTATTGCAATAATGAAGAATATTAATTTATATGATTTATTTCAACATCAAAAGTTCAATGGAATAAAGAAAATGAGGAAGCATGATTCTAGATTTTGGAGCAAAATTCAACACATGAAGTGCAAAATTTGTCCTCAAACATAGGGATTTTTGAATTTTTCTCAAAGGATATGACTCTAAGCTATCTAAATGTACAAGCTTCACAAGATTTTCAAATCATACAGTAACACTGTGCTAAAAAGAAAGAAGGAAAAAAGAAATTTCTCAAAGTTTTGTTGTATCTATTCTCGAAAACGAATGTAGGATAGATATAAGTGAGATGGTCGTTTTGGAGGGAAATTTTTTTAACTAATTTTACTGTTTCACTTTCCAAAAAATATTCGTTAAAATGTTCTAACATAAAAGAGGCTTTCAATTTCAAGAATAATCAGTATTTTGCAATAGAACATGCATGAGAACAAGAAAGAGACTTTTTGTTAATTGTAGTAATTTTTGCATCATCCACGATCCAAATTTTGATGAGTTCCATGACTATTTCTGCTCATAGCTAATTAATATATCGTAGTTGTTTCTCTTGGATGAGAGAAGCTTACCTATCTACCTTTTATGCTGGCACCCATTTGTTTTATATTTGTCAATGATCTTTTTCACCTAAGAGAATAAGACTTTCTATGTATAATTGGTGCTTCCTGGAAAATTGAAGCTTTGGAACACTATTTTTTTGTCACATTGGTGCCCATCTTTTAATTTTGCCATCATTGCTTATTTCCTGTGTTGTCATGTTTCAGACACGTGCAATTGTTCGTGAGGATGATGGCTCAAGATGGTGGGAAAAGAATGTTGAGAATATGGTTGATGTTCATTCTACAGAAGAATTCTTGAACATTTTAAGTAATGCTGGTGATAAGCTTGTTATAGTTGACTTTTATGGAACATGGTGTGGGTCTTGTCGAGCATTGTTTCCTAAGGTACTTCCAGATCTCTTTTTTTCCTCTTTTGATTATTGAGTCATTCATGATGTATTGCATTGTCTTCACTTGATACTTGTAATTAAAACACTGTTATTATGTTACACTTGCTCTAAAATTCTTGATAAATTATATTCTGCAGCATGTGAGATCCCAAAGTTTAGGTAGCTTTTATTTGTTTCTGTGACAATTTAATTTCACTATTACACATTATGTGGTGTTGATTCATCTTTGACATTGATATATTTACTCCCTAATTTAGATCAAACTCTAATGTTATTTTTGTCTGAACAATTGCACGTGTTATAATGTGGTGATGGTTCAAACTCTAATGCTTGATATATGTGTTGTCCATTATATTATGTCGTACTTCTACTGTGGTATGTGGCATCCCAGTACCAATAGAGCAATACGCCTTTGCTCGTCACTACCCAGCTGGCATCTTGGATCATCTACTCTATCTGGCTGAATAATTAGTAGATTAGACTTATATTATTCCAGTGATATCTAGCTAGAATACATATATCTTATATGGCATGTTGATGATCTGATACATTCACCCAAATACAGACATTCAGACTACTGCCTTAGTCATGTCTGTGGACACTTTATATATGGTTAAAGCCTGGCCATTCATGTCGGTTGTTGTTTATGTTTTCCTTCTTTGATTGGATTATTCACTGCAAACACATTGTAAGACAGGATCATGTTGTTGTAGTTACACCCAACACACAAATGTGTGAGATAATTGTTAACTTCTATGCAAATAAACTGCTAGATCTTGAGTTGCAACCTTTTCCATTCTCACTTGCCTAAAATCAAGATTGCAGTGGGAAAACACTCTTCTTTCTTGTTTAGAATCTATATTATGTTCATGTTAAAAAATACCACCTGATCAAAATTTTAATAATTAATTAGGCGTTTTCATGTGATATTAGATATGATTTATTATGACATCGATGTCATATGTGTGTGCACTTAGATTTGCAAGATCGCTGAAGAGCATCCTGATATTACTTTTGTAAAAGTGAATTTTGATGAGAACAAACCGATGTGCAAAAGATTGAATGTAAGAGTGCTTCCCTTTTTCCATTTCTACCGTGGTGCAGATGGGCTGTTGGAGTCATTTTCATGTTCACTTGCAAAGGTAACAAAGACATTTTATCACCTTTTATTAGTGATACATTTCATTACTTTTAGCCATTGCCGTCAATTGGTTTAAGAAAGTATTTGTCAAGATCCAATACAGTATTTCATTTTTCTCAACAAATGAGAAAACCATGGAACATTTCTTTTCCTTAAACGCCCTCTCAGATAACCACCCTGGGTTGAATTGATTAATATACATATTTTCAACATGCATGTTGAAAATACAAGGATTAAAGGACCCTCAAACGAGACACAATGAGAAAGAAACTTATATATTAAGACATATTTATGCCTAAAAGAAATTTGATGGTGGTATTCCTGCTCTTGCTTTTGCTGTTCTTCCATCGTGTCCTAGTTTCCCATGAACCATTGTACCTCTTTTCTGAAATATCTACACTTCTTGCACTATTATGCATGTGTTTCTTGCTGTGATTTTTTTATATTATTTTTATTTTTTTGGACTCAAATCTGAAATAATTTTCTTATAGATTGTATAAGATAAGGAAAGATCAACTGTAATACACTGATTTCTTTATCAGATTTTTTCAGTCTTCCCTTATCAGTTGGCATCCTTTAATGTCATATTTCTGGAAGAGGCCTCCACTGTCATGAACTAATTTTCATGAAATATTCCTATGGATAAGTGATACCCATATTAGGAGATACACCTGCACCACTTATTAACACCATGATAATTGTATCTGATTATTAACAGTGACATAAATATTTACTTGTCACAATCTGATATATGACTGCATTTCCTCCCTTTTAAATGAAGTTTCGTAAAATAAAGGATGCAATTGCATTACACAACACTGCTCGCTGTAGCATTGGTCCTCCTGCTGGCATTGGTGATGTTGAACTTTTCAGAGGTGCATCTCCAAAAGATAAACCTGCAAATGCAACACGATAGACCAGTTCCATTGTTTTTCCACAAGCTCCCTTACATGACTGGAGATATGGATATGCTTTGAATGTTTTGCCCATGAAGCTAGAATTGGAGGTCCACAAAAGCTTACTGGATTTTGTGCTATTCATTGCTTGGGAAATATGAAGCAGAGCCACAATGTACGCAGTATTCCCTATCCCTATGTATTCTACCTTCCCCCTCTTTTTTTTTCTTTTTCCTTTTGTTGATATTTAACCATTCAAGTGATGTTAGGTCAAACTAGTGCTATACTGATACACAGTCCTGATTCATCATGGGGAAAAAATTATATATATTTTTGCAAAGTTTTGTTTCTCGAATAGAAGTTGGAAACTTGTATTTGATTCAAGTAGTTGTTATATTTAGAGCACTTGGCTTCTAAGAAGGGGTTTGTATTGATAGAATTGGGGGAATCAAATTGGAGGGAATTCAATTCTATTTAATTTAGACGTTTGTGTATATCTTTTTCGATGGAATTCAATTCCTTTACGGAATTAGATAAAATTCATATAAAATGAGGGTTCAGAATTTGATTCTAACCTTTCCTATTGTGAATTAAGTGGAATCTTTTTATTCCTTATGAGATATCTTACAACTTTTGTATCTCTTAAAAAAATTATTCTATAAATAGTTAAATTTTGTAATATATTAATTTTTTACTTTTTTAAATAAAAAATAAATTTAATTCTGTCCAATTTTAATGTGTGCACAAATATTGAAATTTTAAATTATGTTTAATTTTATGAAGTACACAAATACTTTTGTACTAAATTTTATTTTATTTAATTCAATTCTGATTAAGAAAAGAATTTTTGACAATTTATTTTTGTCTAATTTTACATGTATAAATAGACCCTATATGAATTCAGAATTTTAATTTTTTTAGGTAAAATTATTTTTTCCTATTTGATCCAAACAATTCGTAGCATCTCCTTCTATACCATTAATGTACTAAAGTAGTTTTTCTATGCTATGAGTTGTAAACAAAATTGAATCTTACTTGGTTTAGTTTGATTTGGTTGATCATAAAAGCCTCACATTAATAGAGATATGGTTGAGTTTGGGCATTGTACTTTATTTTTGTGTAATTTTAAGATGAATTTTAACATAATATTAAAGTCTAATTTGTAGATGTCATTCACAAGACATTAATAGGATAAAAGTAGATGCGCTATGAAGTGTTTGGATTATAAAAGTTTCACATTAGTAGAAGTGTGGTTAACATCACTCTTTTTTTCATTATTAATTGATTTTAAGGGTTCATTTGTGTATTTCAGAAATTAAGAAAAAAGTAATTCGAAAAAAGAAAGTAAAATTTAGGAAACAGAAAATTTAAAAAGATCGTTTGTGTATTCAATGAAAAATCTAGAAAATCATAAAATTGTTTGTGTAACCATGAGAAATTAAAAAAAATAATTTTCATATAAATTTTACATACATGGTTAATAGCTTTAAAAAATAAATTCAAATATTTAAAATTAAATATTTAATTATTTGACCAATATGTTTTTGATTTAAATTAAACAAAGTTAACATATACATTTAATATAACAATTTAAAAAATTATCTCATCCCACATTGTTGTTGCAATATCTTCGTGTATTTTATCACTTGAGAAGAAGATATATGTTATTTGGTTGAGTTAAACACAAATAAAAATAGTTCCAAAATAGATCATTATAAATCTAGGTTTTAAGATAATTTATCATATTTTCACATTGGGTTAAACATATTAACCTCAAAATAGATCATGAAAGAGCGACAATCGACACAGAAAAACTCAAAAAACGACCCAAAAGAAGAAAAACTCAAAAAATGAAAATTTCAGATTTATCAAAATTGGGGAGTAGCAATGAGGAACGTAAGACTTTCTATACCTGTGGAGAGTCGTTTGCGGTGAGGGGCGATGGTGGAAAGCGGCTTATGGTGAATTATAAGTGGTTGCAAGTGAAGGAGGCGAAAACAAGTTGCGAGTTGTGTACATGTGAACTAATTTTTCCAGAAATAAGGTAGAATTTTCATAGGGGGAGGGGTGTAAAGGAGGAAAATTTTTTTATATCACCAAATTTTTTTCAAAATTACCGACCTGCACAAATGGCTGAAAATCTAGGAAATTTTTCTAATTTTCGGTTTTCAAAATTTTTGATCATGTACAAACCCCTCCTAAAATAAACTTTAATAATTTAAAATTATTTAATTTAGTTTTACTAAAATAATCCGTTATTTTTTAGAGATATGATTGAACTTAAGTCTTATAACATTATGTTCTATTATCTGGTTAATAATTGATTTTAAGGTGGATTTTAATACCATAGAAAAGTTTGATTCATGCACATTACTAAGATTACTTGTAAAATGCTCATAAGTTAACTAGAGATGTTACAAATGAAGGAGAGTGTTAGGTTTCATTTGGTTCTAACTTTTTTTAATTTTTAAAATTATTTTATTACTGAACATATTTCAACATATAAATTTTTATTACCTAAATTACTATGTAATTTTAATTTTATTGATGAAATTAGTTTCAACTTTAACTTTATTCAACATTCAAAGTTGAAAAAAGTTATCTTCAGACACACCCTTAGATTATAAAAATCTTCTATTAGTAGAGATGTGTTTACATCAGAGAATCTTATAATAGTCAATAGAACGATGTCAAGTATGCAATCAACAAACAAACAAGATATCAAAAGAGAAGCATTGCATCATTCCATACTAACTTCAAATATTAAAAATGAAAACATCTTGGCAAGTAAACATAAAATATCTCTCTAGTGTTGAGTGGAAAATGCTACGACTATATTTGTTTTCAATTTTACTTATTGTAGAGTTATTTTTATATAGATTCTTATATATTATCATCATCGTATAAATTTTTATATATAAACTCTTACTTCTTACTGTGAAGTTCAATTATGTTTCTTTTATTACTATTACTTGTGATTCCACGAATCATAATAAATGAAGGCAAAATAAACAAAACCTAAGGATGATCGATGAAAATTTTACTACATTTATTTATATCAACCTCCAAAACAAATATCAACCTCCAACTCTTATCAACATGGTCAAATATGTTAGCTTGGCATGGTACAAGAAGTTAGAGTTAGCTCAGTAGTTATATTTTAAAGTTGGTCAAAAGTTACTTTTAAATAGTTCTCATTTAAAATTATTAGTTTGTAAAATAACTAAAATGTCTTTATTGTTTTTCTTATAATTAAACATTTTATTTATATTATAAGTAAAGTCATAACAATACAATTATAAATAAATAAAAAATTACACCAGTGAAATTTTTCATTACTGTTATTTTTTGTGATAATATTATTTCATTATTATAGTAAAAAATAATAATGATTTTTGTATTTATTAATTTTTCTTTAACAATAAAATTATTTAATTTACAATATTTTGTAAAAGGAAAAAAACTCTCTTGTGATATCATTAGAGTTATTTTTTTTAGTGGTGTTTTAATTTAATAGTTTAAATTAAATTTGGATCATTTAAATTTTTTAATAACTTATTTTATTAATATGACCTTAGTCTTCCTTTTTGTATGCACCATAAATCTTATTATTTAACTAGTATTTTTGAATTTATACTTATGAAGCATTATATTCGACAATCTCAATAATAACTTCTTCCCTTTCACATTCATTTGTCAGTAAGTTATAGATGTTTCTGCTGAAATTTTCATAATGCAATACTATCTTCTTGAATTCCTCTTTCAATGTATCTTGAATCTTCATTTAGTCTTCATCAGTCACGTGTATACATATATATATATAGGAAAATAACACTCTAATGATATCATTAGAGTATTATCATTAATGATATTACTTTTGACCATTTAGATTAAATCTAATTAACTATATAGAATAAGTTTGTATAACTATATAGACCATCCACTTATAATATTTTTCTTCGTATACGTTACTTTGATAAACAATACTTTAATGAACAGTACTTATAAATTTATTTTATATAGTTAACTAAATTTAATTTAAATTATTTAAAAATAATACTATTAAAAATAAATATTATTAAAAAAATAACTTTAATAATGTCAGTAACTTCACTTGTAGAATATTTTATTAAATAAATGAAGAAGAAAAAGGCCCCACATTTCCCTCGCAGTTCCCCACGACGTCAGTAAGTTAAATACGACCGTCGACACGACAAGGTCACGTACATCGCCGGAGGGGTCGAAGAAGGCGAGGTCGTCCCCGTAGATCTGGATCGAGCGGGCGGAGGTCCGACGAAGTGGAGGTGGCGTGATGGCGGCGAGGATGTTCGAGTATTTCGTGGTGTGCGGCATCGGGCCCGAGATCCGGACGCTCGATGGGATCAAGGGGTTCCAAGGAACCGACTACAAGTACATGCCGGATGTTATCGATCAGTTTCCCCACACTGATCCTTCCCTATATCCTCCCCCGCCGCCGCAGCTCTCCACGGTAAGCTCGATCTGGCCGTGTCTTCGCTGGGCCTTGCGTGCTTTTTGTCGTTTGTGTTTCGCCGATTGGATCGTGTAATCGTCGCATGTGAATTGTAGCTGACGTCGGGCTTGGGATGGCCTGTTTGCTGCGTGGAGGTGTATGTGGACTTGCTTTAGGAAATGGCGAGGTTGAAGGAGAAGTGTTTGTTCCATGATAAACCATGTGAGTGTTTAGAGTATAGTGGATGATAAGAAAAGTTGTCGTTTAGAGTTTCATACGGCCTGAAAGTGGATTTTCCAGGATAAATTTCATAGCGCCGACGCTTGTGAAGTTGTGATTAAGTCAGATACGTCATTGATGCTCCCACACAGCGAGACGGATGACAAATATGACAAGAGTATTGTGATTACACACTTCCAGGATTAGAATCAAGTAGGCGACAAAATATTCACTATAATCTCAAACACACATATGAGGTGAAATTGCTGTCCGCTGCTTCCCATTTGTGACAGAGTTCTGGCTTTGGGAGGTGTACCTCAACCACAAGTGACATGGAAGGTGAACCTTCCACCTTGGAGAACCAAGGATTTGAATAGATTTAGGACTGACTGTGGTTTTTTGGGTCAAGAGAACTTGCTGGAGGAGTTTCCCATGGCCAGAAATTATATTGCATTGTTTACCAATCGTCACAAGGTTTTCACATCAAAACAAGCTAAAAATATAATGACACATGGATTCATTGTCAAAACCCTAACAGCTATATTTGTAGCTGATGACATATCATTCCAACTGCCGCCTCCCCACATTATCTTTACTGAGCCCTTCATTTCATTGATTGGATGACTTCATCAACATGGATATGTATGTGAATAAAGGCTTGTCCTCAATATCTAAGTCACATTTAATGATGGTGGTGCACTCAATTTCTTCGACTATCTGATTGCATTGGGATGCAGTTGTCTTTCTTCCGTAGAAGTGTTCTTCTGATGATCCAATTTTGCAGGCTCAATGTGTTTTTGATTACTGGGACAGAGTTTCTTGATCATGTAACTTTGTTTTTCTTCCTGTTTTATGTTTTTTTTTATACTTTTTTTGTTTACTGACTTTCGTGTCCATCTGCTTCCTGGATGAAACTTATTTATTATGAATGAAATTCACCTTTTTTTTTTTTCAAAAAAAGAACTATAGGAAAAGACAATCTTAATATTTTGCCCAGATGTCTTTATGTCCATAGACTTTTATTTTGTTTCACATTACATTGAAAATTATAGCATTCTGTAAGAAAGAATTTTAAGACAAAAAATGTTCCAAATGTTTCTTTTGCTTATAGTTTTTTTTTGAAAATATCAATTATCTTTTCAATGTCTATTTAACAATGCAGAAACTGTTACATCTTTCCAAAATTCTGGCTTTTGATGCAAAACACTTTTCTAAACATTTTTCTAAATGGACCTCTGACATATGGGATACTTTTATACTGAAAACAAAATAAACATGGTTGTGAAAGGAAGTCGGATAAGAAAAAGTGACAATAACCACAACCCTCTTTAGGGATAAGGTTTCTATTTCACATGATGGAGGCACCCACCTGTCAATTTACCTGTTGGTGTGGCCACCCACAAGGTCCAGATGTTTATCTTATAAGTATTAGTTTTCTATGTTCAAACAGCTGCAGTCACATAATAAAATACGCTTAAATCAGAAGTCATAACACAGAGGGTTAAATAAGACATCAAGTAGCAAACATGCTACTTCATAGTTCAGAAAGCCATTTTTTAGTTTATGGAAGTTTGGCTGATTTTGCATTTTGTGAAACCATGCAAAATTGGAAAAAGTGACATGCACATATTAGGCTGGATTATGTGCAATGTAACTTGGGGTCATGTTCTACTTAATGCAGTTCTGCTTGCCTCATATTTTGTTCATTTTTATTGATAAACTAATTTTTATTAATGAAATCTGCCTTGAAAGGAAATAGAAATCACCAACATTTATTTCACTTGGGTAATGGCCTATGGAGAAAAGGCTAGATATTATACTGTTGCCTTCCATTGCAGAAAGTAGAAAACTTGAAAAGTATCAAATTTTTCTGTCCTGGTCTCTAGTTTTTATTGACTTTTGTTCCTGCCGGGCAGCAAATAAGGAAAAAATTATTTGGATTTTTTTTTCATAATTGGGTCAGATTAGAACATTATTTTATCTCTTTTATATTTAGTAGGCTAAAAATCATTGTTCTATGTTCTTTGGTATAAATTAACAGGACGAGGAGGAACTAAGCTATTGCATCTTTATTGAATTGTTCATCTGGGAAAATATTGCTATCACAAACTACAAGACCTTATTCCTATCTAATTTATTTCTTGCAGTGTGTTCTTCCAGCTGGTGTTGAATTCTATCTTTCAGGTTTTGATTCTAATGATGCCTCCACATACCCAAGATGCTACCCTATAGTTCTAACTGGTAACTTGGGAATTACAATACTTTTTTTCTTTGGAAATGATAATGTTACGAGAATTAAAATACTTTGTTCATATTACTTGTTAGAACATACATTTTTTTCAGTTATTATTGCAATGCCATTTTTTGGTTCAGATCCTGGTGCTGCAATAGCACTAATTCAAGATGAAACGAGGGAAAACTAAGTAGTATTGCCATTTATAGGAAAGATCTCTGAATGTTCTGCAATGTCTAATAGGTGCAAAATTTCAACAAATTCATACTGGCAACTACTTTTGATAGAAACAAACAATAAGGGGTTCTATTGCCAAGCACGGCCATTGTGACAAGGGCATAGCTGCTATTTTATACAGTTGTAACACAATGATGGTAAAGTGTGTTGTTTCATTAGGACAATATATGGTCTTTATAAATAGAGCATACATGATTAAGCACAAATATGATAATCATTGTGGGACTAAACTTATAACATTAATTGATCCACATATGTGTATATTTATTCATGGATTCTTACACTTTTTCTTAAGCTGAAGTATATATATCAAACACGTGCAACTTGTTATAAAGATTCTCAAACACTTCACTCCTAAACCTTGGTAAAAATGTTAGCAAATTGATTTGAAGACGGACTATAAAGAGTAGATATAATGCCTTTGATCACCATATTTGACACAAAATGACAATCAAGTTGATTGTCAAACACTTCTATATATTTTGCTTGTTTATGAAAGGTGAGATTGTTGACAACAAATATTGCAACGTGATTGTTACAATATGTAGTTATAGGAGTTTAAATCATAAATTAGAGCTCTTATAAAAGTGAAATCAACAACATCATTTCACATGTTTGGATTATAACATTCTACTTCTACATTGGATTTGTAAACTACACTTGGCTTTTTATTGTGCTAGGTAACTAGATTTTCCTTAATGTACCTACAAAAACAAGAAGTGGATTTTCTCTCCTTCATCTTTGGCATATCCTAAATCAGAGTATCCTTCAATATTTAGATGATTGTATTTCTTATGAGTCCTTTATTAGGAGCCTTCTTGATATAGGTTAGAATGCAAAATGTACCCTACCAATGAACATCCTTGGGTTTATGTATGAATTGATTGAGAAGGTGCATTGCATATGCGATGTCTGGTTTGATATTGGCAAATATATCAACTTCTTAATCAACCTTTTGTACCTTTTTGGATCCTTCAAAAGTTTTGAGGATGGATCCTAAAAGGTAGGATTAGACTCAATGTGTACTCTTTGGTTTGCATTTGGTTAGACATATATTTTGTAATTAGTTCAATGCATACTTTCTTTGTGGCCAAAAGAGCTTCCCATTGACAAGTGCAAGTTTAATCCCTAAGAAGTACTTGGGTTTTCCTATGCCATTTGTGGCAAAGCATCTTCTTAGGTACCATTTCATGTTAGCTATTGGTTGTATGATTGCTTATTATAAGCAAAATGCCATCAACATATACAACAAGGATGACACACCTGCTGCTTATCTTTTTGTAAAATACAAAGTGATCAACGATACATGTATTAAAACCATTATTACATGTAACACTGCTAAGCTCGTCAGCCCATACTTTTGTGCTCTTTTTGAGTCCATAAATAGTCATCTTGAGAAAATATACCTAATTTTTCTATAACGCTATTTTTATATAACCGGTGAAGAACTTTATGATCAATGCTCTAATCCTTCCTGTTACGAAAATAAAGAACAAGAGGAAAAGGAAAGAGAGTTGCCACCTAGTCTATCAAAGTAAAAACTAGGAAAACCTAGATGCAAAAGAAAGTCCATCTCTTAAGTGGATGGATAAAGCTAGCTTGTTAACCTAGAAGTTTGGGTAGGTACTTCGAGTATGAGTTGGGAAGATGTTAGACACTCCAACCCAATCAATTGAACCTAGTCTCTCAATTATTCCTAATGTGGATGCATGCATGTGTGTTTGTCATTAGGATGTGGTTGGCTAAGTGCTTAAGATCTAAGTGTCTTAATTAGCCAAATGTCCTAGTTTAGTTATCTTTTCTTGCAAAAGGGATATGAAAGAAATTATCTAAAATGATTTGAACTTCTTCCTAATGATTATGGAAGAAGAATTATCTAAAATGTTACTCAAACTTCTTCTGAGTGATTATGGAAGAAGGAAATGTCTAAAATGTGACTTAAACTTCTTCCAAGTGATTATGGAAGAAGGAAATATCTAAAATGTGACTTAAACTTCTTCCAAGTGATTATGGAAAATGAAATGTGTAAAATGTGACTCAAATTTCTTCCAAGTGATTATGGAAGAAGGAATGTCTAAAATGTGACTTAAACTTCTTCCTAGTGATGGTGGAAGAAGAAATTACCAAGTGTAACTAGCTTTCTTTCAAGTGGTGATGGAAGGAAAGAAAGCTAGGTGCACCTATTTATGTGTCCTACTTATGGTGTAATGATGGCTTGACAATGCATTATTCTGCAAGCAATCCTATGCATATGCGGGTGGCACAAATTTCAGAAAACATGCTTGGACTTAAGAAAACATAACTTAAAGGATATTCATTGAAATGACATGAAGCAAAATTCTGGAGCGGGTGGACAGTGTATATTATTGTAGAAAAATATAAAATCTTGTATTTGGAAGTCATATTAGTTGCAGTTAAATAGGAAAATGGAACATGCAAAAACAGAAAAATCATAACTAGGGCAGAAAGCATGCTTGTGTTGCAAAAATCGTAACTCAATCGTAACTGCATTTGATATGCTGATGGAGAAGGCAGGAGACCTGGAAATAACCATTTGGACATCACCATGTGCAATCCAGAGGCATAAGCAAGGTGTGGATGATAATTACCCACACACATGAACTGTTAAGGGTTTGTGGCAGCCTTAAAACATGTCTGTGGTCAGCAAACGTGGCTGCCTGCTCTGTTGATCACGTCAAACTGACTCAAAAGGATGCCCTGGAACATCAGCCCTGGTTGAAGGAGCTGTTGTCCAGGTTGAACTGGACCTGCACCTAGGGTTTTGGATGTACCATAGGGCCGGTTGTGTGGAGAAGGAGGTGGGGAGGTGGTGGAATAAAAGGAGAAAGCTTGGAGGAGGGCACAGAAGGTGGGGAATGACTGGAAGGATGGGTGGTGGTGGTTGTTGGTGGCCTAGGGTTTTTCCTTGGGTTTTGATACCAAGTTGTAACACAATGATAGATAAAGTGTGTTATTTTATAGGGTAACATATGCCCTCTATAAATAGAGGCTAAAATATTAACTACAAACGTAATAACCAATGTAGGACTAAACCTACAACACTAATTGATCCACATAAGGATTTATTTATTCATGAATTTAATATAGACATATTATATGAACCAATATTTTGCTCAGTCCTGGTCAATTTTTGATTAAATGATTCTTGATGCAGTTAAATTAGGTATTGATTGGTAGATTTTATTTGCTATATTTTATTTTTATACACTATTCAGTAAAATCAAAATTGTTGTTACATAAAATAAAAACTTATTTCCCTGGTATTTGTCACATCTGCTTCTGCATTGGAATGATGACACATTACATTTAGTTAAATATTTATGATTATATATTCCTTTAATCTCATTATTTTGCCCCCTCTTATTTGTGACATTTCTTATCTCCTTGCTACCCTTTATCTCAGGCTTTGAAAATTTATTCAATTAATCTATGTTTTCCATTAGTTTTCTTAGATAATTTCATTGATTAAGAGTTTGTGTTTTTATTTAATTAAAAAATGATCATTATTCCATTTGCTTAATCTAATTTGTTGACTCCTTTTTATTAACTCTTATAGTTTAATCTTGAATCTATTGCAGAAGGAGATGGGACAAAAATATATGTTAGCTGTATTTCTTTTCGTGATCCAGTCTGTGAAGATATTTCCAAAGCTTATTCTATAGCATCTAATTCTTTTGCTGATAAATGCATCTGTTTGGTGTCACGTTCTCCCTGTTTTCAAGTCCTCCGTGATGTACTGGAGGAACTATTTATCCTCTGCTTTTCACCTAGTGGTAGTAGGTACGTTGTGTTTGGACTTTAGTTGTTGGTGACTCGATGTTTGTGTTTGCCTGCAAAGTTCAACAATTTGCAATTGGGTTCATTCACATTGGCACTATCACCAACACTGAACTTTTAAAATTTATAGTTGTTGGAATGATTTTTTCTGTTCTTTTCCATGTGTTTGCAGTAATACTCTTATCCACAAATAGTTTCTGCATTATCATCGGGCAGCATGCTGGAAATCCAATGGGGCAAACTATCTCGTTGAATGCACTTTGAGCTTACACCAAGTCAATATAAAATTATTATAGGCCAGTCAAATGTACAACATACTTTCAATTAAAATGCGTAAACACAAGCTGCAGCAAAGGACATTGAAATTGTCTTTTTCTGAAGCATCCAAGGAGTTTAAAAATGCCTGACAGTAGCATGTAAGGGGTTGTAGATTATATTTGTTCTATGTAAAGGAACATTCATGGCCTATTGGATGACTTCATCAATCAAATAAGGATCTTCTCAGTTTGGTGATATCCTCCCTTGGTCATGATAAAGGTGTGTGATGTTTGTTTGGCATGGCCGTAGCATTAATTCTCCTTCCCAATGGGTTGACTTGAATCTTTCTTCCTTTGTAACTAGACCATTTTCTATTTTTGCGCAGTTATCCAAAATTGGTTTGGTACTGCACTTCCTCCAACAAATTGTAGCTCACCTAGATATCCTTGCTCTTTGTGCCCTTGTCATGCATAAGTATCTTGTATGTTGGGGTAGTGAGTTCAGTTGGAATGACTTCCTCTGACCTGAATGTGAAGATAAATAGAGTTTGGCTTTTAGATCATTAAGTGGTTGTTTAAGAGTACCTCTATGACCTTGCTTGTCAATAGTCTACTTCAATAGTCTAGGTTGGTATTTGTGTAGTGGAGGATGAATTTGTCGAGTTCAATTGATTGGATTATCACTTATGCTTCCTTCCTTTTTGTTAATAGGTAGTCAAGATGGTAGTCATGTAAGGTGAGTTGATTGCCTTTGATGTAGACTACATTGTTAGGTATGTGGTACTTTATACATTGACATAT
Source organism: Amphibolis antarctica (assembly GCA_024699675.1). Lineage (NCBI taxonomy): Eukaryota > Viridiplantae > Streptophyta > Magnoliopsida > Alismatales > Cymodoceaceae > Amphibolis > Amphibolis antarctica. The sequence goes on from JAMKPZ010002391.1 coordinate 18,175, forward strand.
GATGGGGGGGATCATTTGAGCCTTTTTTATGAATTAATGATTGAGCATAATGTTGTATTTGCCAACTAGCTTGACCATTGGGAAGTTGATTATGATAGTCGGTCCTTCCTCTCACTAAAGTTGAGTATTGCGTTATTGTTGAAGTTGTATATTTGTGTTGTTTAGGGACTTTTAAACTAAATTTTGATCTTTTTGGAGTAACTTTCAACAGAGGATGTTGCATGATGCACCCAATTCAATGAAGATCCTCTTTTCTATTGCATTAGAGATTTGCACCATAGTCACTTTCACCTCTTCAACCGTTAAGACAAATTCAACCAAGTTTTTCATTTGTGAAGAACATTTTGTTCTTAAACACACCCTTTCCATGTTGAGGCATTTATTGTCATGGAGGTTATGTCAAGTGTCACACACCTCTTTGACATGTTGCTTCTTCGTTGAGTTGCTCATGATTTCAATACTTTGGAGATTGACTTAATAATCTTTTGATCTCTTTTCTCATTTCTTTCCTTTTTCAACTTTCTCCTTGATTGAGCTGCTTTCATTACCATCTCTTCTATCCTTTTGCTTATTGATCATTGACATAGTTAAAGAGACAATGATGCTAGTTGAGTGCTTCAATCATCTCCTTTGATTGCTACCTTTCCTTTGTATTGTGGGCGGGTACTTAGTGGAAATCATAGTACCATAATAATCTCCACCTTAGGTGTCCTTAGATGGATTCCTTCTTAGCTAACCAACTTATTGGCTTTAAATATTTGATATTAACATATATGTAGTGGTAAAAAAATAATAATTGCCCTTGGTTGTGAATATTTGGACCCATGTATACTTAAATAAAAACCTAAGGGTCTCTATGCAATTTAAAATAAAAAATAATGAAAAAAGAGATTTACATGAAGGAAGGTGGTGAATTACCACCCACCCTTGCCTCTATTAAAGAGGGGAGTAGGGGTTTGGGGATCATTTTTCCCCAACCTCGAGAGAGGGAGAGAGGAGAGAAGGGGAATAGAAGGGGAAAAGGGAGGGAAGAAGAAGAAGAGGAGGTTATTTGATTTATCTTGATAAGTGAGAAATTCAATTTTGAATTCTTGAAATGTTAAATGTTATTTGATTCCTTATACCATGCCATGAATTTCATGGGTTTTATGTGGACATTCAAGATTAAGAAGAATTTCCATGTAATACTTATTTATGATTAATCTTTGTTCTTATAATGATTTTATACCCATGAAATATGCTTCCTTTTTGTTTTCTCTTCATTAGACCTGAGATTTGGAACATGGCATCACTAAGAGGGTTACACCCGAATGGATTATCTATAAAATTCACATTCATAGGGAGTTGATAAGTTTTTATAGTTGGCTGTCTACCTAACATTAACCCTCTTTTATTCAAGCTTGGGATTGACCATAAAGGATAAACCTCCACCAACAGGGTTATAAAAAAAGCAGCATTAATCACATTTACATGTGATTTAAATGTTACATAAATAGATTTTTTACTTACTAAAAAATAGATCCAAGGATGTGCAAAGATTGTAAGGCTTTTCTAAGAGAAAATATTAATAAACAACATAGATTGTTTGTATTAGATGTTAATATCAAGATTAGGAGGAGAAAGACTAATTTACATAAGAATCTAAGAATTAGGTGATGGAATCTAAAAAGTGAAAAAATGATATTTAGAGATAACTAGTTAAAAGAAAGAATACAATAACTAGATGGAGAAGTAAATAAACTTTAGGATGAAATGACTAATTGTATTAAAAAGATTATTGAAATTTTAGGAGTCTTGTGGGGTACCTCTTCTGGGTAAAGAAAGTTGGTGGTGGAATGAAAATGTACAAAAGATAATAAAAGAAAAAAAGAATGCTATAAAACCTTTCATAAATGTAGAAATGAGGAAAATTTAGAGAATATAAGTTAACAAAAAGGAATGCTAAGAAAATTATTAGTGAAGTTAAAAATAAGGTTTATAAGGAATTATGTGATAGCTTGAATACAAAATAAGGAGCAAATAGAATATATAAAGAATTAGGTATATTAAAGATGAGGATGATAAAGTTTTAATAAAAGAAAATGAGATAAAAGGTTGATGATGTAAATATTTTAGTAAAATTTTTGATGAATCTACTATAGTAAACTCTTATATGCAAAATTTAGGTAGCAATATAAAAGATATAAACTATAGTTATTTTAAAAGAATTAGAAAACTCTTATATGTAAAATTTCTGAGGAATTAGTAGTTCAGAGGTAGAAGTCATTTGAGAAATGAAGTGTGAGAAAACTATTGGACCAGACAGTATTTATATCGAAGTGTGAATTTGTACATGTGAAGTGGGGATTAAGTGGTTAATTAAGCTTTTTAATATAATTTTAAAGACAAAAAACATCACAGATGAATAGAGAAAAAGTACTTTAATACCTATATCTAAGAATAAGGAAGACAAAAAATTGTAATAATTATTATGGCTGTTAAGTTAATGAGTCACCCCATGAAATTATGTTAATAAGTAATTAAGCAAAGATTAAGACATGTAACTAAAATCATAGAAAATAAATTTAGGTTTATGTCTAGTATGTTTACAAGAAGTTATTCATTTACTTAGATAACTAACAAAAAATTTTAGAGTTAAGAAAAAGACTTGAATGAAGCCTAGGTTTCCGTGGAGGTTGCTAGTTATTCTGATAGCTTTCCTCCCTCATTCATTGACCACGCATTACTTCCTAAGCTTCTAGCTTCGTTGAGTCACTTGGATAGGGATGACAGTCTTGACTATGGCTGAAAGGTCTGCTGTAGCTTTTGCTTGTGAACCAAACTAGACTAGATACCTTACATCATTCACTAGGGTTGAACCTTTTGATGCTGTTCATCTGTGACTCTGCGAGTTGGTTTCAGTTGTATGGCCTTACTAGATACTGTACATGACTCACCAATAAAAAACTTAGGAACTTTATGTTGCAGCAATATCTATAATGTCATGAAGATGCCTATGAAACTTGTTGATTTAGAATACAAATATCTTTACTGATGTTCTTCTGTGGTTTATTTTTATTTTTATTTTTGGGTTAAATACTGCTTTACCACCTCTTCAATTATATTTTTCAGATTTCAGTCTATTTTATGCTCCTTCCATGTCCTAATCTGTAACTAACTTATTATTCCACAATTTCAGTAAGCCACTATGGGATGTCATTGCATATATCGTTTCCCAAGTTTCCTTACCCACACCAGGAAAGGATCGTGTCCTTTTTGGCATTGAGAACTGCCTTCTTTCAGTTGAAGTTCCATCCAAGGAAGGACTCCCTCATGCTGAGGTATGATTCTCTGTTATTTATAGCTTTTATTCTGGATCTTCATCTTTTTTCTTCATCCAAATGTTTAAATCTTTTGTCATATACCATCGTATGTTCCATGTAGATTTCTTGGTATAGAACATTCACTGTTTATCTTTTGCAAAAAATTCACTGTTTATCTTATTGGTTGTGGTAGCAGATATCATTTCAGCCTTTGGTGCAATGCTTGGATGTTGATAAGTTAATAAAACTTTTCACTGCTGTATTGCTTGAGCGAAGGATTTTACTTCGGTCTAATAAGTAAGTTTCTAGTGCGATACAAGCAATTATTGAAATTAATTTGCACTTCATAAGTATATGTACCGGATGTATGAATAATTTACTAAGAACCCAAATACAGATGGATAGGAAATGAACAACAAACAGAAAAGGTAATGCTGATATTTTGAATTACCTGTCATATTTTATGGCAATAATTGGAGTGATACCTTCTTGTTTCATGTCTGATGATGGAAAGATGGTGGGCTTTGTTGTCCATTTACATCTGGTGTCACTCCATTTTTTCGGATTCATTTTGTGAGTGTGATTGAATTTTAGAAGCATGCAAGTAGGATATGAATCATATAAACTTAGTGGATTACAGGTTGCCACATGTAAGTGAGGAAAACATGCCAGTGGAAGCAATCAGTGGAGAAAGTCTTTGGTTTTGTGATGGATTGATTGTAGGCTTATGGTAGGCACCTAGGTGCTTAAGTGTTTTCTTTAAGGCTGGGTGGATGCATGCCTAATCGTCACCTTTATTAAGAGGATCCTTTGCTAGATCTTGAAGTGAAGTCTTTGTTTTATATTGCGCTTCTTTGTTGCCATTATATGTTGATAAGGTTAATTTCAAATTTTATATAATGTTGCTGTTGTGCTTTGCTTGGATTAATTTTTCATGTAATAGATTGAGCCCACTGCGGCTGGAGGTGCCCTCCAATCCCTCTTAAATGCATGGGTAGGGCCCATGTGAAAAGTGGGTCCCACCTTAATAAAAAAGTTAAAATAAAATATGAGGGCTGGAGGTTCCTCCATTCACATAATATCCTAATAGATTTAGAATGCTTATAAAGAATTATAAAAATATTATTTTTATCAATATGCTTAATGTTAGCTTAAACAATGCTCAGAATTTCCGTTCAATTGTAGGCTCTTGTATTTTTGTGCTCCTTACGTTTGGCCTTTGATGTTGTGTTGCTTGATTTTTCCTTAGTGGGATTTTGGTCTAGTCCCTCTTACCTTTTGTATCTTTGATTTTTTGATTTGCAGACACTTACTTGCCTGATGAATAAAATTAGGGTAGGAATTTCTTAAAAAAAGAAGAAGCTTAAACAATGCTCTTATAATGTATGCTTATTTATAATTACTTTTTTACGATGTATGCTAGATGGAAAGATTTAATGAAGAATTTCAAACAATTACTCATTAACTTAGTCCTTTTTCATTACTATAGAATAAAAATCCATTAAAGCATTATAATCATTCGAGAAAAGAGTCCAAAGTGGTAGATGCATGTTATTTTTGCATGAAATGAATGTGACACAATAACAAAAGCATTGGTGTACCATGTCTAGGTTGGAGAACAGATGAAGAGATTGAAGAATGATGGAGAGATTTGATAGAGATGCCAAGGAAGATGGTTCGTTTACGGGAGGTGCTATTTCCTTTAATAAGGTCAGATCTCCATTGAGGGGGCATCAACTTTGGGGAGGGTTGGGTTGAGGTCATTAGTGGGCACCCTAGGCAAAACTATTAGGGATAAGTGAGATGGGCTAAAGGAGAAAGGGAGAGCTGCAAACACAAAGGAAGTCATGGTTCAAAGCATGGTTTGACTCAATGATGGAAGCCAAATCAATACGTAAGATGCTTGGGGAATGACCACTGCATAGTAGATCGTAGAGATGCCATTAGGTGCATCATTGTGCTCAAACTTGTCCCTTTGTTGGGCTTTCAAGGGTGAGACCAATGCCTAAGTAGCTTTGGGAATGCCCAGATGCTCTAGCAGCTGTTGACTTGCTCATGAGATAACTCAGTGAGAAGACATAGAGGTTGGGTATGATTTGGTGGATGCAATTCTGTCATGTGTGAACAATGTAGTAGAAATAATCATATTTTTAATTAATGTTGGGAAAAATTTGGACGCCCTCCCTTTGCTAGGTCATCACACTACTTGTAAGCTTCAAGAGTTGCTTCCTTAGGTTTGTATGAGTCCTGTTAGATGTGAGTCGTCATTTAGGTGAGTCATATCATTAGCATTTTTGATGGAATCAATCACTCCTAGAACCTACACTGATGCATGTTCAATCTTCATTTTGTGCTGTCCCTGTTTTTCAATGGGTTCAGGAATAGAAATGTAAATTAGTTTTGTTTCTTTACTAAGAAAACATCTTTCCAATGGCCACCTTTTGTTGTCCTTCCACGTAAATAATTCAATTTTTTTTTTGTATTGGACTTTGGCAGGTTAAAAAATTGACACGTGTTGGTAAAATTCCAATATTGGAGTCACGTCCGTGGAAACATAATAATGAAAATCACCTTTCCTTAATGCAATTATCATGTGGATGTCAATTTCGATGTGGGTTCAAAAAGTTGAAAAATTAACACGTGTTCATGAAATTTTGACATGTTTGATTCGATGCTTCTTTGTTCCAATCTCCATCAATTTATTTAATTATGCATATTTCATTGTAAATTTTTTGGACAAATTTTCTGCTTGACTTTCCTAAGAAATGTCTTGATTGTTTGGTCTTTGTACTGCAGATACACTCTTTTAACTCTTGTTTCAGAAGCAATCTGCCATTTAATGTATCCTTTTAGGTGGCAGGTAAATATTGGCTTGCATCAATTCATTTTTTCTGTGATGCTTATTCTTTGATTCTGCTTTAAAATTTTTTTTCTAATTTTTTTAGTTTCTATGTTTCGATCCAACATTATAAAGTGTGAACGCACCAAGGTCATCACCTTGGATCATGCCATATTATTTTAATTTTTAGAATTAAGTATATAACTTTATGTATGTTAAGAAAGAAGAAACATAAATATTAAATAAACAGGTAAGTCTTGGCTTGCATCAATTCATTTTTCTGTGATGCTTATTCTTTGAATTTGCTTTAAACTTTTTTGTCTAACCTTTTAGTTTCTATGTTTCGATCCAACATTATGAAGAGTGAAGGCACCAAGGCCATCATCACCTTGGGTTGTGCCATTTTATTTTAATTTTTAGAATTTAGTATATACCTTTATGTATGTTAAGAAACAAGAAACATAAATTTAAATAAAGATCAAAATCACTAAAAACATTGTCAATATCCAAAAGATAATAATTAGTGAATTAAACAATAAACTTGAAACATCAAAATCAAATATTAGTATTTAGTTATTCAAAAACAATTAAAAACACATAAAAATGATGGGAAATGATAATTAAAATATCATAAAACACAATGAAAATAATATCTACCTATGTCTCTAACATAAGATGACAAAAATTATGTTATAACAACCCATGCCATAAGCCTACCATACAGGGTTGGTTGTATGAATCCTTTTTTTCCATATATTTCTATTTACAGTTAAATCTTCAATGAAATTATATAAATTCAAATTTTTTCTCATAATTCTTGACCATGTAGTTTCAGGTATTGCCTTAGTTCTTTTAGTTTATTTTATGCTAATTAATTCTTCTCCTAATTGGTGCATCTTTGATCTTACAAGGATATAATTAAATCGTTTAAGCTAATTTTCTTTTATCTTATCTTCAATTGGTGCAACTCCTTTTTTATTCTTAGTAAAATTTTTTAACTTAATCCTTTATAATATTACTATTCATTCATTAAGTATTGATATCTCTATAACATTAACTTTTTACATATAGTCATGCTTTACAGTTTAACATTCTAAACCATAAAGTATAACCAGAGAAATAGCAATTTTATAAAACTTTCCTTTTAATGTTAAGGTTATTCTCTTATCACATAACACTTCATAAGCAATTTTCTACTTCAACCATCATACTTCAATCTTATGAATTGCATTCTCTATAATTGTCCATAGCTATTTATTATAGATTGCTAGTTGCATATGTTTCTAGAATTTTTTAAATTACCATTTGGTGCACATCATGCAAAATCTCTGCATTTTTCTGCCATGGTGCTAATTTGACCCCTAACTGTTTCTGTTGGCATTTTGTTGGTGTGAAGCATGTTTACATTCCACTGCTGTTTTTTAGTGGTGTTGACTATATTGATGCTCCAACACCGTATATGATGGGCCTTCACTCCGGTGTGGATACAGTAGGGCTTGCGATGGATGGTGTAAGTTAACAAGCTTCAATTATTCATTTTTTTTTCATTATTGAATTGCTTACTTATGTGGTTCCTGAATGATGTTTTAAATGATTTTATGATGACATAAAAATAAGACATGGGTTGTTGAAATTTCACTGACTTGCAATTTTCCATAAAATGAAAAATGAATATTATAAAGAAACAGTGAGAACATTTAACAATCAATTTTCCATTCAACAGTCATCTCAACAAAATGTATTATGTTTAGTTCCATTCAAATGACCTTTTAATGGTCACCTTTTGTTTTGTTAGATCGCACAAAACTTTGTATTGTGTCAGTGGAAGCATCACAAAAGATTATGTTTGTTTGGAAAGCTTACATGTTTGTGAAATTTAACAAGGATATGGATGGTGACATTTGTTGCTATGTTCTAAAATCTAAACCATCACAAGATGGAAAAAATCACAGCCAACGTAAATTACTACCTATCCCATTTTTTGTAGCCATGCTTATTGAAGTAGGTGCCTGGATGAATAGGTGTGAAATGCTCTCTCTATGCATTTCATGCATTGATACTGCCTGGATTTGCCAACCAAGATTCATGTTGGCAACTTGGTTAGGTTTTTTAGATTTTTCCTTGCAGAAAGTAATTTTTTATGGAATACCATTGAAATATACTTAATCATTGAAATATATAATATATATTACTGAAATGTACATATTAATGTCATTATATTTCCTATTTTTTTGTTATCATGGGATTATTTATGAATTTTTGAAAAGATTTTATTTATGTATTTTAATGTTACTTTTGAAATTATAGAACTAAAGTATACATGATCATTATTAAATATTTATAAAAATATAGGATAGTATAATGTATGCATGAGACATTTAAAAATGATTATTTGAGTAAACCCTAAGTGCCTTATTATAATAACTATGGTTGTAACCATGAAATCTAACTTTGCTATGTGTTGGCAAAATATATCGACACATGTTGGCAGTGGGATTGGTCAACATGATATTAATGAAAAGCTATTGGAAAATGAAACCATTAGATCAATAAGAGGTATTTGTGTCAACGAAATTAGAGGAAATGAAACATGTAGTCAATGAAAAGCTAATGGAAAATGAAACCACTAGATTTTATTTTCCTTTTGACTCCAATAAGGTGTTTCGAACTATATATTTGTATTTGTGTTTGTTGCAAACTAAATTTTTTAGCTTAAAGAGTCTTAAAGTTATGTAATAATAGTGGATATTGGTCTCACATTACTCATTATGTACTAGTGCTCTCTATGTAAACTCTAGGTTTGGAAGTCCTAATAATAGTTGTTAAGTGTTATGTTAGTAGTATGTCTTATGTTATATGGGTAATCAAATTTTTTTTCTGATCCATTTATTATTGTGCCTTGCATTTATACTCTTTAGTAATGGGAAAACCTTAATGTCTTTCTTTTCCCTAAATCTCGACTTGGTATTAGAAGTTTAGGGTTTTGAGGACCTCTTGTGCACCACCTTCCCTTCCTTCCCTTTGTTCCCTCCCTCACTATTCATGTAATTTTCTTCCCTTTGTGTGATGTCCTATTGATTTCTTCAGCACCTTGTTGTCGTCATTCTCTCAAGGTGTCAGAATCACCCTAGTTTGGTTCCATTAACATCATCATCCCAGTTGCCGCTACTATTATCGTCGCTAGTTGCTCGTTGATGGAGTCCTTTACTACCTCTCTGAATGCTTGACTCATTGCCACTACTGTCCACTAGGCTCCCCACTTTGAAACCTTCCTCATCGCTTGTATGCATGAGCATCATCTCCGTGAAGATCCGTCAGATGTCAAGGCAAAGGAGTATGTTGTTGATTGCACAATGATTTCATGGCTCCTCAACAATATAAACGAGTCGATCTCTTGCAGTCTCTCCCACCTGTGTCCTGCCAAGCTCATTTGGGAGATGTTGCTTGCCTAGTATGTTGATGAGAATAACATCTCGCGTGTCTATGAGGTGTACGAGCAACTCTTTATGCACCATCAGGAGAGCAGACTGTTCATGCCTATTACAATTGACTGCGGGAACTCTTTGATGAACTTGATGTATATTAGCCATGCATGATTGACCTTGTGATTCAAAAATACAATCGGGAAGAGCTTGTCGTCGTCATCTTCCTCGTCGGCCTGAACCCAAACCTACACAACCACATCTGAGGGCAAATGTTGTATCCTCACTACTGATGACTTTTAACAGAGCCTTGTGGCACAGTCAGTCCTTGTAGATCTGTTGACTGTGGTTGTTTAGAATGGTGGCCACTAGGGGTGTTGCCTGGTCGGCTCTATTTCTTAGGCAACTGAGAGAGTTGGGCACTCTTGGTTGTTGGCACTACAGGGTGGCAACTGCGGAGAGACTTGCCATTGGTGGTTTCAAAGAGAGGTTGATGTACACGAAGAAGAATGTATAAGATAGTGGGAAAGGGACTGGGACACTAGAGGGGGGCTGTAAATAGAGGCATTGGTTAGTTAGGAGAAGGGTGATAGGCAGGATTTCCCTCCTTCTTACCTAAGGTTTCTCTTTTTTAGACTCTCAAAAATCTAGGCTTTGATGTCGTGTAAAAAATAAGAGATAAGGTGAGCAATTGATTATCATTAACAAAAAATAAGCCTTTATTTATAGAGATTACATAAGAAGAATGCAAAACACACAAGCAATGTGAAAATAAACCTACACACACCTAAACCCTAATATAACATTTTCTCTCACAAAGCCCACTATATTTGTATTATACCCTGTAGGAAAAAAATGTTTTTATGGCTTTTCCCATTTTCAATCAAATAGTTAGACGTACATGGAAGAAAAGTATTCTTGTAGTCGACACTATGTAGTGGGATTCTAACTTAATTTCTTTTGATTTACTTTTTAGTTATGGTATAGGGTTCTCCTAGTCTGCCTTGTACTTTTTTCTTTCATTCATTCTTTTATCAGTTTCTTGTGTACATTATGTAATTTACTAATTTTTCATCCTTCTAGGTAATCATTTTTTATTTCAAAAAGAATCCTATCCTGATTTTTACATTTTCCTGAAATTTTTCTTGGACATATGTTTGAGGTTGTTAATGTCTTAATTGTGTTAGGTAGTTGTCGTTGATCTTGAATGCAATCTTATCACCACATCAGAGGAAATTCCTCCTATTCCGGAGCCTGAACTAGGTTGTTTGCATAGTGAAATAATGCGACTGTTGCATCCAAATGTAGTTGAGATAGACCAGTTGAAGATTAATTTTGGTGGAAACTCTGATCAGTATGCTAGATGTACCAATAAAACGTGGGGCATGGAAGAAGACACTCAACTGAGGTGCTACTCTGACTTTAGTTTTTAATATAAGCCTATGAATTGTATTAGACCATCAACTTGCATTTTCTTCACTTTCATTTAAAAGTGTGAAAATTTAAATTATTGAAATTTATCAATGTTTTTCACGTGTTATTTTGGTGATTTTACATTTTAAACAAAATTGTAAATGCTTTGTAAGTTTGTATTTCTGTAGAATGTTATATTGTGTGTTGGGGTGGGGAAGTTCAATGATTTTTAGCTTTGGATTCTAGTAGGAAAATGGATTTTTGTTGTTTACAGTTGCATTTTGATTTTCATCATAAATTCTTACTTTTGTTTTTCCTTCCATGGAATAATTTTTATCTTTTCCTTTCCATTCTCTTTTTATGAGTCAAAATGATTATACAAACCCAACTCAAAAAGTTCAAAATTCCAGTGCTAATCACTTATCACCTATTTTGGAAGAAAATGGTTATAGAAAGAGGAAACAAGTTATGCCCTTCAATGGAAGGGAGCATCTGAAAATGCTTTCTACATGTGAACTTGTATCAAATATTTGTTTCTTTAGATAGCTTTCATACTCCACCTATTATACATCTAACACACTATTACTGCATTAATTTGATGCTTTATTGGCCCATTCATGAGTTAGCACATGCATAAGAAGTTATACATGAATCCTATATTGCTACATGCGATGTTTTTTCCCCATTGCTGGTTGTTTAATGCTTTGCTTACTCCAGACCTCGAATTCCAGGGGTTATATTGGCACTCTAATTGCCCTCCAAAGCACTTGCCACATGAGACAACTTAATGAGGGTGCTTAGCCACTAACTGTGTGAAGAAGAGTTACTTTGTTAGAAATGGTGAAAGCCTGTCTTTATGGGTTAAACAAGTTATTTCCCTTGTAAAGTAGGACAGTCATTTATGGTCATTATCCAGTTTTTATCAGATCACACTAGTGCACAGCCAACATTGATGTGCAATAGCGTATTTTTATATATTTTTAAAATTTAAAACTAATCATATTCTACAAAGTTGTAAACTACGTCAATATCTATAGCTATATTGATTTCATCATAAATTGAGTATTTTTCACTGTTAAATTTAAAAGTATTTACTCATATTTCATTGAAAAATATCAAATTACTTGGATGCCATTTTCATGCCAAACCAGTTTTTAGTGGCGTGTAAGTAAAGAAAAACTGACATGTAGGTAATTCGTTATTTTTCAAGGGCATGTAAGCAAAAAATGCTTAAAAGTAACTGCAAATATCAATGTATAAATTTTTTGAAAATTTATATGTTTTAATTATTTTGGACCAGCAACTTATATGGTGTCAATTATGGTGAATATTTAAATAATACCTGTCTTGTTAGATGAACAATGCTTTTATAAGGTCGAAATTGGAGTTTCATCTTTTATTGTAATCATAGATTTAAAAATTGACACGGATCGCCGTAAAATGAAAAACTAGCAATCTGTATCAATTTTTCATTTTATGGGTACTGAAATTACACAAAGTTTCGAGGGTGCATGGATCAAATGATAGATCTACAGTGGATCAATAGATTGTTTAATTTAATGATTTTTTTAGATTAAGAAAGGTCACATCAGTCAATTTGACCTAATATATCAGTCAGATTTAAGGATGGTTGATGAGCTCCTGCTGAAAGGTCGGATGATCGATGGGTGCGACGACTCAATGGCAAGAAACTATGACCGCTTGAAGCTACGATCGCCTGAAGCTGTGGCCACCTAAAGCTATAGTCGCCTAAAACCCATTTGGGTTTTCAGGAGAGAGTTGCAAAGGAGTCGGGGTAGGTTGGGGAAGAAGGGTTACGCAGCTGGGTCGTGGTACGTGAGGAAGAATAGAAAAAAGAAAAAGAAAGAAAAAAGGAGAAAAGTAAAAAGAAAAGATAAATAAAAGAAAATGCACAAAAAGGAAAATGTAAAAAAAGAGAGAAAACAAATAAAAGGGCATTCACATGAATAAAAAGATAAAAAAAGAAAAAATACATGGACATTCAAGTGAATAAAAAAGAAAAAATAAAAAAAAGGAAAAAATAAATAAAAGGAAAAGCAAGAAGAAAAAGACAAATAAAAAAAGAAAAAAAATTAATAAAAAAACAAATAAAAGATTATGAAGTCAAACCTTCTAGAGCACAAACTTATGATACATTACTGTACCATTATACAAAAAGGTCAGAATTTAATAATAATATACAAAAAGAGACAATAGAATAATTAACATTATTTTTATCATCACTTTTTGATGGCTTAAAGATAATTAGTTATGAATCATATCATCAATATAGAATTAATATATGTATAATTCCTTTGTTTTTAAATCATTTGTCATTATAAATCTCTTTAACTTATTTGTAAATAGTTTAAGAATTTTCTCATATGTGTGACTGCTGTATCTCTATTTAATTGATATTTTATGTTTGATAATTGTCTTTAAAATTTATTTAAGTGTCTTTTTATACTTATCATAACTTATTATAACTTCCATCTGAGCTTAAAGTTAAAATTTGGTGTTTTATGATCGCTTTCACAAAGGTATTGTATTTTCATTGATACAATCCTCAATCATCGATATGTTTTCCTTTTTAAAGGATCGATTTTCAATACGATATCGAGATTTGAAACCTTGATTGTAATCATTCAAAAATCCATTAATTGCAAATAAAATGCTCTCAATATAATTTATCATTTTATGGATGCATTGTATTCTTTATTAAATGTATTATTACAAATGTTGGTCAAGAAAGGACATTTTAACCATACCAGTTAGTTGTATGTGCTATCAATATTTTATTTAATATCCTTGAGTCCATGAAATGGATGTGTGCTTTATGCGTCTGTAAGCAGAAACATGGACATGTTTTCTTCCTAGTTATAATAACTTTTTGACTGAATATGTAGGCTGATATTCCTCAAATTTTATTATTAACAAATGCTGGCTAAAATGACATTTTAACTGTACCATTTAGGTGTATGTGCTATCAATATTTTATTTTATAACCTCGAGTCTATGGAATGGTTGTATGCGTATAGACATTTGTCAGTAGAAACATGCACATGTTTTCTTCCTAGTTACACTAACATTTTGACTGAATATGCAGGTTGATATTCCTCAAATTTTTTGCATCACTTTTGAGTGGATACCGTAACTTCATCGTAAGTATATCTGTCATTCTTCAAGTTATTATATTTATAGAAATTTTGTTATTAACTTTTTATAGGTGTACGTCCAACTGAGTTGTGTTAATATTTACAGGAAATTTCATCACCAACAACACATGCTTTTAACTCTCAGGCATTTTTGAAGATGCGTACTCGGTTAAGTGATCAATCATTAGAGTCAATGTCAATGGTATATTTAACCTCTTGTAGAAGTATGATAATCTTTTAGAAAGGGGAATTGTTATTTTCCTTGTTTCTTACGTTATTCAACATCATTGTATGATTCCAAAATTTCTTTTTCAATAAAAGTATGAGTGACATTACAATAGTTCAAGTTGTGGCATTGAAGTATCATTATTTAGAAGCATAGATAGATAAGTTTGTGATTTATTATTATTGAAAGTATGTGGTGTTTATATATCACCTTTTCTTATTGTATTCAGTTTTCAATATTCTGCCAGATAAAACAGTTCTTAGATTCCCATATATTTCTTGATTATTTGGAGAGAGCTGTCACTTCTGCTGAAAATGATAACCTCCTCAACAAGTTGCAAGATGCAATTGGTAGAGGACAAAATCCTTCTAGTATTCTTCCTAGTGCAGAGGCCGAGCTGGAGATTATAACCATTTTGGACCCTGATTCTGGCATTGCAGGTTGTATGCATGAACTTTCATTTACTCTTGCAGCTCTCAAAACTTGGTTTATGTTTATTCTCCACTTCTATTTGAGTTATTTTCCTTTGTTTATTTTATCATAGATTTTGTCATTTCCTTGAAATGAATTTGGTTCAGGTGCCAAGAATTGCTATGATCGGTTTCCTCTGAATGTTAGAACAGAAGAGGAAGAGGAAAAAAGACAGGCAATTTTAGCAACAGCAAGTGGAGCCCTAGATGTTCCTTCAAAGCATATTGTGAGGTTGATGTTGAAATTTATAAACAAGTATAAATATTATGTTATCTCATCTTTCGACAAAGATTTGACTATAGATACAGATATATAAAAAAGAAAGATTTGTGGTTGAGCTCTTATTTATGTTTGATGGAAAGTTTAGAAACGAAAATGGAAATGAAAAACCGGAAATCTCAGAAAAAAAGGAATGTTTTTTTAAAGAAAGTTAACAAAATAAGGATTTTTTTGAAAATTAGGAAAAATATGTACTAACTGAAAGTGAAATACAAACATTCATATAAAACTTCATATCTTCTTTTTTCTTTTTATTTCCTTTCTTATTTTCTTATTTTTCTTAATTTTCTATTTTCCCCTTCTTTTTTCTGTCTTATTTTCTCTTGTTCTTTCTTATTTTATTTTTTTTCATTTCTTATTTTCTTATTTTCTTCTTTTCCTTTTCTTATTTCCTTTCTCTTATTTTTTTGTATAGTGTAGGAGGCAAGTTTTTGTTGGATTTCTGACCCTCTGGGTTAGAATGTTGGAATTTCGTAAGATTAAAGAGGTGAAAAATCTCAGATTCTGTCCTACAGAAACACTAGAAACTTTGAGTTTTCTTTCCTTGCCATTTTTGGACATCCATCCGGCTCCTCTATGCCATCACACACCTCTTGATTGGAGTATATTTTACCTATATATATATATAAGTTTGTGTTTTCTTGTTCAGTTTTATTGATTTGTCTTTTTTGCACATCTTGTGTTACCAGTTCACCTTCAAAGGATTCAAAAGACGAAAGTCTTAGTTCCAGGGAAAGGCTTGTAAGTATCCATATTAGGATGTGCATGCCTACCTTCCTGAACATTTGGAACTTTCTGATTTAACTATAATACTTTCTGTGTGACTTTCAGGCGGAAAGAGAAAGAATGGTCTTGGACATCAAAGTTAAACTACAGGTAAATCTTGATTAATATCCTATGATCTCAAAGATTTTATTTCATTGAATTTGCAATTGATAGCAGATACATATTTGTCCCAATGATGTCATTTGCACTCATCTCTGTATTCTTGGGATCTCCGAATTTGGAACTATGCTACAGTTTGGGAACCATGTTTACTTAACTGCCAATAGTTGTAACATTTGTTGAATCATAGGATGATCAAATTATCAAGGAAATGTATGATGCACATTTGCTTTATCTTTTTGGTCATCTTGTTGTCATTTCTACTACTCTATTTGACAATGCTAGCTTACATGTTTTTATGAGCTATATTTTAACTTCAATGTTTTACATGTTTTTATGACAATGATATACTCCTACCTTCATTTCCAGGGACTATGGTTGCGTCTTTTGAAGCTTGGGGCAACTGATGATCCTCTTTCTTCCTTTGAATATGGAACAATTCTTGGTGTGCTAAAACTTCCTGTTAAGTCTTAAGTTAATGCAGTCTGTATCTGTCTGCATATGTATTTAGAGGCATTTAATCCACTTTCCTGTCAATATTGTCTGCAGCATTGATTGAGTCGGATGCAGAAGGTATAGGAGGCAGTGGACTTGTTGAGTGCATCAGAGAACACATTCATTCAGTATGGAAAATAAATTGGCTATGGATGGTGGTGACTTTTCTTATTTCCTATGGTCCTCATTAAATTTTTTTTTTTTTAAACTTTAGGGATGGCAATGCCGTTTAACAGAAGAACAGTTTATTGCAGTGAAAGAACTGGTAAGTTGATTTCTGCAACTGTGTACGAATAACATTTATGGCATTTTAGCTTGGAGTTGTATTTGCTGGGGTGAAATTTCACCAAAATTTAATACTTCGTAGACCATTTGCTTTTTCTCGTTTTATCATAATTGAAATGAAGATAATCATTTTGGTATTACTTTTTGGTTTTATAAAAAATGAAATTAAATGCTTGGACAAAAGTTTTTATTTATTGAAAGATTTTAGACGAGTTCTCATGTTAGGTACTTGGTTTTGAGTTTCTTGCATTTGCTGCTGCTTAGCTATTGGCTACTGAAACCATGATCCTTTTATGTGTCAGTTTGCCACTTGGGAATGTTGATTCTCACATTTTGGATTGTGTTAATTTTTCAAAATGATGGAAGAAGTGCTTACTCAATTTCTGGTATCTGTCTTCAGCTGAAAACTGCAATAAGTCGTGCCACATCTCGGAATGACATGTCAACAATCAGAGATGCTCTTGAAGTATCAGGTGAAATGTATAAGAAAGATCCCAACAATGTGTCAGATTATGTTCAGCGCCATCTTTATGCATTATCCATCTGGGAGGAATTAAGGTATTGTGTTTACTATCCCATTGCTTTGTTTTACACCTACATTGTTAATTAGATATCTTAATCACATTTGAATGCCATCTCGAACTCTTGCATTTAACCTGGCTTTCTAGAAATTACCGTAAGGTTTATACTTTTGGTTTTCAACCTTGCATTTTACTCTATGTGGATTTTTGGAATGACTATAGAAAGCTTTACTGATGCAATTTGGTTTAAATGATCGATGACAGAAAAATGGATAGAATAATTAAATTTTAAAAATTGTCATTACGTCCTCCAATAGCCATTTTGCTACCAACCTTTTTTTTTTGAGAGATAATTGAGCCATCATATTATTGATTGGAAAAACCAAGTACAAGCTCACATAGAAGATAAGGAAACAAATAAGACTTAAAACTTAGTAGCTATAACCTAATTGGCTAGTGAAAAACCAAACCAAAATCATAACATATACCACTCCTACAAAACCCTGCAGTGTAGACCAGTTTTAGCATGCATTGCCTTGGAGGGGCTTATGATTTCTCTTCATGCTATGAGTGGTAAAAGGAATCCCAAGACAATGAGAGTGAAGGCTATGTTGGGTGCAAGCTGGTTACTACACTGATAGACTCTGGTAGCAAATATAATTTATTGATTTTGCTGTGGACAAGTTATCTTTAGTAGTGCATCCCATTCAAGGTATAGTCCATGGATCCCTTATCAGACATTATTTCATGATGGTGATCATACCAATGTGAATCCTGAAATGCTGGGTGACAGTTACTGGTTGGTGTTGGATTTATGCTCATGTGGGCAGGGGTCTTTTCACCTGGTATTCAATTGTCTTACAGATTAGGCCTTATGCTTCTCTTTTCACCTGGTAAAAATATTGATTCCTTCTGTAAGCATTTATTTCTGAATTTAAAAATAATAGTGTCTTGCCTTTTTGTATATGATTCTTCTGCAGATTCTGGGAAGGCTATTTTGAATATTTGATGGACTGTTCATCAAGCAAGTATGCATCCTATACTTTTAGTGAAGCACTCTGTGAATTATATGATACCCTGGATCACATATTTGCATGTACAGGCTATACTTTTTAAGATGGAAAGCTGCCTAGGCGTTAAGTTGGGGCACCTTAGGTGTCTAGGCACCTATTTAGACTTTTTAATTTTTTAAAATATATTTTATGTATATTTATATTATTTAATAATAATTATGTATACTTGGAACTCTATTGTTTCCTAAATAGCATTCAAATACATAAATTATCTAAAGATAGCATTAAAATATGAAGTGATAACACTAGGATATATATTTCAACAATATATATGATTATAATTTTCAATAGTTTTTTATATTTTAGTAACATTCCATCAAAAAAATTATATGAAAATTTTCTGCAAGGAAAAGCATTTAAAAACCTTTAGAAATATATATTCAGTTAAATGAATCTGTTAAAAGATCTGTTTCATTAAGATAAGGTGAGATGAGCATTCAAGGTGTACCAATTCCTGCCTTGGCGTTTAAATGGTGCCTAGGCATTTGCATTTAACAAGTATGGTATATACATTTGATTTGACCTTTCTCAAGCTAAAGTATGGGGCTCTTAGTGCTTATGGTGTTTAAAATGAAGTGGGTCCACTTTCATTATTGTTCTTGGCATACATATGAGATGGTCAACCAGTAAAAGTGAAAAGAAAAAACCAGTAACAGCGATAATGCTTTAATCCCATTATGTGGGATCAGCTCTATGAATCTTTTATTTCTATTCATCACTAAATATTTTGTTCAATTGTATAATTTTAAATATTTTTTGACTATTGCTATCCATGTAAGTTTTGGTGTTCTTATTACAACATTTAGCTTCACTTACATTAATTAGTTCTCCTTCCCTTAGGCACGTCTATTAGCCTTCTTTGGATATGACTAATCAGTCAAAGATGATTTTCTCTTATTTTATCTTCAATTGTTACAGCTCCTTTATTCCAGGGTAAATCATTTGAGATAGTTAACCTAGAGATAAAAATGCTTAGTTGCAATTCATGTGACATGCATATCTAATACAGAAAGGACTGTTGGATGGTAGAAGAATTGGAACCAGACCTTTCATCTGGCTGAACCATATTTATGACATAAGTTTATGGATTAGGAGTTAGTATTCATATTCACATTGTTTTGTAAATTTTAGTTTGTTTTTTGAATTATAAAATGCTCATGGAATTTTAGTTTTTGAAATAAAAGAATTTTTCCAGAAAACTAGTCCCATACGGATTTTTTCAGTTTTTTTCTGAGAAACAATAAACAGTTGTGATATTGAACTTCAAAATTGGCCTTTCATGATAAAAAAAATATTGAGTGCAAGTTCATGGTTGCTGTTGTTGCTTCTTTAATATGTGAAATATGATGCTATTTTTGCTTGCATTCATTGTCTGCTCATCAATCATGATTTGATTTTGGATGAGCTATCACCTTAGCATGGTAAAGTGCTGAAGTACTCTTTGCTAAGTACTGAAATTTTTTTATCCAGGATGACTAGTTATGTCTTGCTTGTGACGACCCAGCTTGTAATGGTTGCTTCTCACATGGTACATTCCTTCAATGTATTGTTGATTTTGCGAACATCTTCAAAATTGATGTTTGGTACTTAATTTTTTCTTGTTCTATACTCATTTATTACAGAAATCTTTACTTATTCAATTCATTGTGAATTATGAAGGTTGGTATGGGACTTCCTGCTACAGATATATGGTATGTCATTGAGACAATTGCTGAAAAGAACAACCTTGGATACGAGCAGCTTGTGAGATTTTGCTTGCTGTGGCTTTTTTTCTAATATAGCTTCACTTGGTTTTTCAAGTCAACCATTGTATCTCTTAGGGTTCCAGTATTCCTAATGACTGATGCCATTATCTTGTATCAGATTAAACTCAGGGGATCATTGTCACATATCCAACAACTTCATATTGGGTACTGGGGACTCACAACTGGAAAAATTCAGTCTTTATCATATGGATTGCCTTCTCCACGATCACAAGGAATTGCTGATGAAAGTCAGCAGCCTTCTGAGGTTTCTGGTGTGGGTCGCAGTTGGGTGCAAAGTATGTTTAGCAGAGATGTAACTTCAAGGGCTACCTCATTTAGCAGAGTTGGCAAGTTGACATCGGAGAGTGGTGCCCTTTGTATGTCTGTGATTAACTAATTTCTAATAATAAAGCTTTCAAATTTAATGTAGTCGATGCAAAAGATGGTAATAGATTTATCAGTTAATTTACTTCACCTTCATCTTCCTAAATGCTATACTATATCATATATGCAGCTGCTGATGAGAAACTGAAACCAAGTGGTTCTCCTCGCAAAGCTGAATTGCCTACTGCAGGCCATAAGAAAATTCAAACAAGTGTCCGGACACTGAGGGGACATACAGGTGCAATTACTGCTCTGCACTGTGTCTCTAGAAGAGAGGTGTGGGATCTTGTTGGTGACCGTGAAGATGCAGGGCTTTTTATCAGTGGCAGCACTGACTGCACGGTAAAAATTAGACTACAGTTTGGTTTTGGTTTTTGTTCTCTTGTTTCAAATAAAGTCATCTTTCTGCCATTCTTATCAATGTTCTGTTGCCACCTTCTCGTAATAGCTTTTGTAGTGGTCTTACCTTTTGCCTTTTTAACATGGCCTAGGATAAATTAAGAAATTCTGTAATTTTAAGTTCATAAGTAACAAATTTCTTCTTGTGAAAACACAAGAAATAGGTAGAAGTGAATTGATTTTATTAGAAAACATAAGACTACTATGTATATAGAAGTTACATAAAGAAACAAACATAATTTAAGCAAACATGAGATTAAACTTACAACACCCATAAATCCCTAATACATTACTTTAGCACACCTCTTCAAGCTGGTGCATCTATCTTACAACAAACTCAATAAACTTAAACATAGTAGAAAATAATAAACAAAGAGAAAAAATCAGTGGTAGCAGCAAAAGACAATAATAGTTGCAGCAGTTAAAAAGTAAAAGTTGTAGTAGTAGCTAGTGATGGTAAAAGTTGTAGCAAAGGTATAGGCATTAGACAATGGTAGTTATAATAAAAGTAGCAACAACAAGAATAATCTAATATAAGTTTAGGAAGAACAATATCTCTGATAATAGTAGATCAACCATTTGATATTTTTATAATTGTTTTTTTACTTTTTTACATTTTTTTAATCTTTTTTACACAATATTTTCCTTTTTCTTTCTTTTTCTTCTTTTTTTCCTTTTCTTCTTTCTCTCTCTCTCTCTTTTAGTGTTGCACATACTTCACTGTCTCCTCCTCTTATTCATTTGTCACATCCTCTACAACTCTAATGGGTGTGGGTGGCAATGGTGAAAGGACTAGGATGCTTTTGCGTCCTAGATGCCTTCCACCAAAGAGTAGCACATGATGTTAGAGGTAGAGGAGTGGCCTTGGTTGGTGAAGTTGGGTTGTGTCAGTCATTGTAGACAAAAGAGAAGGAAACTTTGGTGGAGGATAGGCATTGGAATATAATTGAGGGTTGCAATTCTGAGCGGTGAAGCTAGTGGTGGTGGTAGAAAGGAAGTGGGGACAATCTAGCAATATCAACAAGAGGAGAAAATCCTGGCCTAGAGCTGCCCCCAGCAACAAAGAATGCTGAAGAAGAGTTGGTAGCAGCCAAGTGCTGGCAATGGGCCCTGGTGTGCAAAATATAAGAAAAGGGAGAAGGAAGAAGAGGTTGGTGGAGAAAGAGAGAGAGAGATAGAGAGGGGCAATTGGTGCAAGGGGCAGTCACAATTGGTGATGGTGGAAAATCTACGTGTTTAGCATAGGGGAAGGGTGGCAACAATTAGCAATGATGGAAAAATTGAGTAAATGGTAGAACAGGGGTTGGATATGGGAGGGGCATTAGTGGCAATGTTGAATGGGTAGGGACAAACCAGTGGTGATGGTGGTGGTAGCCTGGACTCTTAATATTAACATCTAATACTAATAACTTATGTTGTATGGTTATGTTTTCTCTGAAAATAACCTTAAAATCATTACACATTCTTTTTTTTTTAAAGAACTGCTACTCAACTTTTATTCATCAAGCGGTTAGGTACCTGCAAACTAAACTATTAAAGAAGAGTACAAAGGTGGGGGAGACTAAACCAAGACCCCACTAGTCTAAAACATTAAAACAACAAGGAAAAACATTACACATTCTTTGGTCTACTTTTCTACTTAGCAAAAAATCTATTTAACTAGTATTTGAACCACTTCTAAATGTAATTAAATATTTCTCTCTTTTCTTAAAGAAGTGTTAGCTATTAAAAGGTTGCAAGCTATGCAAAAGTCTAAAATTAAATTTTGTTCTTTATTTTTATTACTGAAGTCAAATTCTCTATGGTTTCTTTTATATGCTATACTTTCCTCTCTTACATTACTATTTAAATCTCTTACAATAAAGAGTTTTTCATTAATAGCTAAATCCTGAACTAAATTATCTATATCTTCCTAAAATTTTTGCAACACCCTGCTAAAAGTGTTATGCCCCAATGAATTTTCTTCAGAATTCATGTTACGTGTGAGGTTGACAAGTTTTTATTGCTGATTGTCAACTTACTATTAAACGCTCTATCTTGTCTTGGGTTGATTATGAAGAGATGGTGAAGTTACCTCAATGAATAAGGTCATGTTTTTTTCCTTCTTCATCGTACATGATATTAGAGAAAGGACAAGAGAGAAGAAGTGAAAAAGAAATTTTTTTCCATAAAATAAGAACCCTAGTCAAACACTTGCTTCTCATTTGATAGTTTCAATAGTTGAAACCCTTGTTACACAAAGATGATCTTTCATGACACTTGCTTGAAATATCTTAATAGTGCTATCAAAATGGATGACTCAAATTATCTCTTTTGGTCATAAGCATTGAAGACCGGTATACGAGTGACTCAAAAAATTGCTAAAGCTTTGATGATGTTAAAGTTTTGTGACAATTTGAAAAATGCCTATTAAAATGAGAACATTGTGTTCAATATCTATACGAGTAACTCTTTACTTCATAGTAGGAAAGTATGCCAATTATGTACTCCACAACAGTCTTCATGCTCTCATGGATGAATTGGAGAGAATATCGAGAAGAATTGGGGGATTTCTTTTTCATCCTCAATCTTGAGCTTGCCTTTTAGGGTGGGGTTGTGCCCCTTAGAAATCAGGAATAAGGAAAATCTGAATTTTTTTTTGAAATATAAAAAATATAGAATATTTTTAATTTTTTTAAAATTAAATATAGATTTTCCTATATTTTCATAAGGTGTACAAATGGTTTTATAAAAAATTTTATTTTTAGATTTTTAAAATTTTAACAATAAATTTTGTTTCAGATTTTCTTTTTCATTGATTTACAGGATGCACAAACCCCCCTTAGATGTCTTTGTTACCCTTCAACAATCATTATGTTGTATTTATCAAATACCTTCTCTGGTATTTTAAAGACTTTGCTTAAGGTCA
This sequence comes from Amphibolis antarctica, assembly GCA_024699675.1. Taxonomy (NCBI): domain Eukaryota; kingdom Viridiplantae; phylum Streptophyta; class Magnoliopsida; order Alismatales; family Cymodoceaceae; genus Amphibolis; species Amphibolis antarctica. The sequence continues at coordinate 41,977 of JAMKPZ010002391.1, forward strand.
TATATAATCTCTTTAGTTGGTAAACTTGTATTTCATTCTTTGCGATGTACCATTAAAGTTGTTTCCTAAAAACCTATTCGTAGAGATCATAAATGAAGGTATTTATTGCATCCAACTAATGTGTTTAGCAATTGATGTTGACAAACCAATAATTTGATAGAGTTCATCTCACCACTCGTGACAAGGTTTTTGCCAGCATCCTATGTTGTGACAATTAATCTTAACATACTTTGTCCTTTTATGGAAAGTGAGATTGTTGGTATGGAATATGGTTTCCTGATTGTTGCTGTACATTTTTATAGTAACTTCAACTACAAAATCAAGTTTCATCAGAAAGAATCTTGTCCACATCATCTTACAAGTAATCTAAGCCATAGATATGCATCTGCCTTTGTGTTAGATTTAGATACCACACTCTGTTTTTTGTTTCAGCTTGTCACTAGGTTCCCTTGAACATATATATTGTATTTCGAGTGGACTTCTTGTTTCTTGCATTGCCTAAGTCAAAAATTTCTTTGACCTTTAGGCGATTGTTCTATCTGTAGAGAAGTGACATCAAATGATTAAAATAAATAGGTGAAAAAATCTGGTGTCCATGTATATGTGACAATGCATCAAAGTCTATAATTCAAGAATTGTCTCTTAAACTCAACAAGGTGGTATTACCTTAAATAGATGAAGTGTGTGGTGCTATAACTAGGGTCTAGTAATCTCTATAGAACGGTTCACATTTGATCAGTGGTTGGTTCAGTTATAATGCTTACATGAATGCCATCTATAGCTATCTATGCATCCTCCTTTATGACATATGAAAATGGGATTAGATTTACATTCTTCGTTTTAGAACTTTCATGTCAAATTGTGGTATGATTTGATATTGTACATTAAGGAACATGTTCCAAAATCGATGATGTGGCATGCCAATTATTTTTTCTCTCTCACCATTAGCCAAGTCTTAAACATGGTTGTCGTGGCATCTCATCTTGTTATGATCACATTGCAAGTTCTTGAGAAAGTTGCATGAACGTACAAAATACAGAATATCCTCCTAATGTCTCTCACCAAGTTATGCACGCTGTTCTTCTTTCTCTTCTTTTTGCAGATAAATTCCAACTGTCATAGCAAAATTGTTCTAATTCTTAAATTTTATTTTTCATTCCATAATTTCATTTTTCATTCTATAATAATGTTCGAACTAAACGTACTCTCACTATTCCATGGAATTTATTAGGTAACAATCTTTGTTCTAGTACTTGTTCTACATTCCAATCCATTCCACTTACTTGGTAACCTTAGTCCTTTGCCTCCTCTTCCTGAGCAATGACCATGACCATATGCAGACATAGCACATGGTGAAAGGTAAAAAGATAAGAAGTATGTGTTGATTAGGAAAGAAAAAATGAAAAAAGATATATGGAGGAAAAAAGAAGAAAAGAAGCATGTAAATGACCTTTCTTTTGTTACACATTCTTTTCTTTCTTTGGTAAAAAGAGTGGAGGTGGAAGAAGTAGGATGTAAAAAATAAAAGGTGCCTGACTTTTATAAAATGTGGTAAAAAAAGATGACTGAAAAAGTGAAATATGTGTTCTATAGGAACTTATTCATCTCTGTGTGTGCAGATATTTGTGTTTGCAACTTGCAAAATTTTCGTTATTTTTGCAGATGTTGAATATTTGTTTTATTGTATTTGTGCCTGTTTATTATTGAGCATGATTTTTACCATTGACACATGTCACCTGTTTTTAAGATTGACAAGTATTGCTGGTTGCTCAAGTTGAACTGGTTTTGTTAAATTCCTTTTCTAATATCATACTGATTTCACTTATGTATTGTAGTTGTGTAAATGTTAAGAAATCATAGATCATTTTCCATTCTGACTTTTGTTAGAGATTATTGATGCTTGATTGATGGTTTCTTGATATTCAACTGAAGATTTTGTTGGTTCTTGACTTTCTGAACGTTGCTAATGTTTTGTTTATGTCCTTAAATGCTTGGAATGTTTCTCCCATGGTGCTAAATACATTAGGTCCCATTGGTTTGTTAAAATTCTACAATACATTGAGTTGATTCATGGTTATTTACAATGATGACACCAGATATTCTATGGTAAAGTTCATCTGGTATCTGTGATTCTGCAGGTCAAAATTTGGGATCCAAGTCTACGCAGTTCTGAACTGAGGGCAACCCTCAATGGGCATACCGGGTACTTAATGCCGTCCTAGTGTATTCAATGTTTTGAGGTGTTCTGGTATTTATTGGTGTATTACACAGCATTATTTTTCTGTTAATAAATGGAAACAGACCATTGAGAATTCAATATCTGTAAAGGTAAATATCTCTTTATGAGAAATTAGGCAGGTATAAATTTGAATATATCAAAACTCAAAAATCGAAATTTGACAAACATTATAGATTATGGTTTCCCCAAAATTTGGACCACTTAAACATACACTTTAACCTTGTTTGGGGTTAGTTCTTGTCAGCTTTGAGAGTTGGATAGAACTAATATTGGAGTTAGTTTCGTGAATAGAGTTGAATTTGTATAATAATTAAGGTAGTGAAAATTTATATGTTAAAATTTATACAGTAATAATAACATTAAAAGTGATTTTAGAAGTCAGTTGAAGTTAGCCCCAAACAAATCCTTTGTTTATGCCACCTGCTTTTCAATTGGCAAGGTGTGCATTTGGGTATATATGCAATTATTAGCAGAACAGTTACACTAACATGAACTATTATGCTATACTTTTTTTGTTTTCAATGATTGTCATTCCATTTTCAAATTTCAAGACCTGATATAGGAGAGAGCTTTTCCAGAGTGATTTTCTGTTATTTCAGTTAATTGTAGATTCAAGGGGTCTTCAAAAATTTTTAATGGTGATAAATTTCTCCACTTGTGCATATATTTAAATTTGTAAAACTGACGTTATTTATATGTAAATTTTTCATTGCAGACCTGTCCGAGCAATCAGTTCAGACCGTGCTAAAGTTGTTTCAGGTTCCGATGATCACTCAGTTATTGTTTGGGATAAGCAGACTTTTCAGCCTCTTGAAGAGTTGAAAGGCCATGATGCACCAGTAAGAATAGTAGATTCATTTTTGATTGATTGTCACTTATCTGATTGGATTAAAGCATTAAGCGGTCTCTGCTATGCTGCAAGGTTTTGGTTGAAAATACTACATTCTGTTATTCTTTGATGTTCAGCGAACATCTTAAATCTTATGTTCTGTGTATTATATGTTTGGCATGGTACACAGTTTCCATCTAGAAGAAGTTGAGATTTATATAAAAAGGAATCAAATTAATAGACTGGTCATTAAGCTATGCTGGTTTAAATGTGTGAATGTCAACTGTGACATATGTACTAAAATTCAACATATAGTTTAGGACTTGTGTGTAACTTGCAAAAGAAAGATTTTGATGCACAAAAACAATTGCATTTGTGATATTGGCCATATAAAATCCCTTATTCTTTTCTGTACATATTACTTTTAGATTGAATTCTGTCAAAAAAAGGAAATGTGGCAACAATTCAAAATCAATTGATTCTAGATAGAGAGATCTATCTATATAAAAGTTCATGTCAAGTAGGCTTAAAGTAGGATGGATGAAGTGGAGAAACATTTCTGGAGTTTTATATGACAGGAATTTATCCTTAAAATTAAAAGAAAATTTCTATAAAGTGCTATTGGCTGAGGTATACTTCGACTTAGAATGTTGGGTTGCAAGATATGACCATATGCAAAAAGTTAATATTGTTGAGATGCATATACTTAAATGGATTAGTGATAAGCTTAAAAATGATTTTCTTAAGAATAAAAAGTCGCACCTATTAAAAATAAGATAAAAGAACATCAACTTATGTGGTTTGATCATATCCTTAAGAGACCTAGGAATGCACTAATCAAAAGAGGAGATTTAATTAGTATAGATAAGATTACAAAAAGTAGAGGTAGACCTAAAACTACTTGATTAGGAATTGTAAGAAAAGATTTAAATTTATGTAATTTAACTATAGACTTGGCAATAAATAGAAATATTTTAAAGAAAAAGATTCATATGGTTAGCTTCACATAATGGGATTATAGCTTAGATTGTTATTATAAGTTCATGTCATGTCCTCAACTTTTCAAATTTTCTAACATGTGACTATTCCAATATTCTTCCTTATGACCTTTTAAAGTCCTACAAGTATCTTTTTTGGATTAGTTGGATGTGTTGCACATTTAGGTACGTTCAGAATTCTTTCGGTTTTGATATTATGTTGAATTACAAAATCAAGACATATACTTAGAATCAATTGATTATGGTGAATAACTTCTACATATAAATTGAAGTATTTTCTACCATTCCAACAAACTCTTTGGGCATAAAATTACATTCCTTAGGACAATAATCTTTGAGTTTCACTCGTGCTATTTTGAATCTTGACAATTGCTTGGTTTTTGAAAATTGAGATAAGGGAAAATCTAGTACCAGAGGCTCCCAGGTTTGAGGAGAGTTTAATTGTATACAGACTTACCTCTTAAATGGAGAGGTGTTTTCTTAAGCTTCAAACTAGTGACCCCTAGATTACAATGGAGCAACTTTATCATTGCACTAAAGCTAACTCTATTTTGAACTCTGAGATAAATGGAAAAATTAGGAAATATTTACTAAGGAATTGTGACTTTACAAATCTTTTAGGTTCTACTTTTCCCTAGAGTTAATGATTAATTCACACCTAGAATTACAGAATTGAATACACATATCTTCTTTTTTACTGTGGTTTTAGGGGAAAAAAAGTGATTTGTTTAGATTAGGAGGGATACAAGAATGTAGAGTGAATACATAAACCTAGGATCCATATAGCACATCGGATCCATTTACCTGTATAACATTACTCACTAATTGCACCAACATCTACAAAAGGTATATATTTGCAAGTTAATCTAGAGGTATAGCAGGCATAGTTGTGTTGGACATATATATTTGAGTTCCAAAATGATTGATATCCATACACTTGTTCTACATTGGTCATTATTGGGCATATACATTAAATTCTATATACGACAGGTATTTAATTTGATTGGTATTTACACCCCAATATCAATAAAGTAGGTCTATGAAAAATGAAAACACCATGATTAAAGGTTGATACTCTGATCATGGCACGTTATATTTTCATCCTACAATTTAAGGTTGTGCATATGATTGAAGTGTGCTTTACAATCTTAATGCATTATGTTGAAGCTATCTGAAGAGCACATTAAAGTGGGCCAGATGGATGAACGTCAAATTTGATAGAATATTAGCAGTTGCTTTGCTTGGCTTACATACGCTTTATGTTGAACTTTGATCTGTGATCTCTGATATGCTGATTACTTTACCAAAAAAAGCTGTACAAGGAGGTCTATCCTAGAAATAATTTAGTCTTTCATTGCTGAAATTGCAGCATTTTGGATAAAGTTTAGAGCCCATTGATTTCCAGACTTTCCTAGTTTCTATATACAAGAAAATTTCTTCAAAAATTCCTACGAATTGGATTTTGAAATTGAACTTTTAGTATATGAAAAAGCTCCATTATGAGCATCACTCTGTTGTTATTAGAGGGCTCATTCTGGGAGATTCTCTTCTTCGCTAGGAATCTACCCCTAAAAGTGGCTCTCTCTAATCTCTATTAAGGCAATCATTACAACAGGAGAAATCTTCTTCAAACAAAACGCAGCAACTCAAAAGCAATTTGAAATATTGATAATGGATGTATGTGACACTACTTAAAATCTCACTCAGGATTAAGGGTAATCCATTGGAAAGGACTCCCAATCTATGGGAGAAAAGTAAAAGAAAAATATACAAATTTAAAATCAAGAACTCCAAAAATGGAAATTGTGATCTATGAGTCTGGTGATCTCCTCAGCTCTCTTGGACTCATTGGTAAAAATCACTGTGTTCTCAACCAAATAGCCCATAACGGAATGAATCAGGGGAAGAAGCTGATGTTTAGCTGCAGTAAGCTTTCCTCTTGTAATTTTGGATTTGTCAGTTACTGAACTTTTCATTACTAATTCTGTTGACGCTTTTTCCTTAAAAACACAACTACTGTGAAATCATTCAGCCTTTGCAAATCCCTGACTTTTTTTTGCATCCCTGCTACATGGTTTCTCATATCTAATGTGACCGATTTGTCATCTATAACTTCACTGAAGTAACTAAATCATTTTAAACCCAATTGATCTAGAGATGCTTTCACTAATTGCCAAATTTCCTAAGATGATCCTTTGTATCTTGGAAAACCATCGACTACTTCATCGGTGCTTGTGCTTATCATATGTAAATGTAGAGGCTTTAAAGCCTTCATGGTTTTGATGAATAGCTGCATGAAAAAATATTTTTTAAAATTTCTTTACTTGTAACTTTTTTATGAAGTTTATCACATACACAATCATTATTTATGATATTATTGTTATTTATGTCCAACTAAGTCAAAAAAATTTCAATGTATTGCCATGTAAATATCCCATAGACACTTATACACATGAATAGAGAACACATCTTTGCACAATGTTATGGTTCTTCCATTGTAAATTGGACTTTTCAATTTCAAATACTATGAAATAGTCTTTCCATGGAAGAAAGGTTTGAATACAGCTAGAATCTCTTTGGACCCCACATTAATGAGATCTCATACATTAGGTTTCTTTTTTTTACCTGTACAAATTGAATAAAAGTATACCCATATACAATTGACTCTTAACAATCCTTACAATGATAAAATTGCTTATTGTGACCTGAGATCATGGATTCAGATCTTAGGAAATAGTCTATTTATGGAGTTGAGGTTGCATATGATTGGACCATCCCTAGATTCCACATTGGTGGGAGCTTGTTCATTGGGTTTACCCCTTTTTTTACAAATGATTCTCCTCTTGAATATACCTTGATTTTTATATTCAATTGTTCAATTGTCAAAGTGATGCCATTGGACTATAAAAGTCTTTTTTTATTTATTATAAAAGTCTTGCATCGGTAGAGATGTGGTTAAGCCTAGGCTTTATGACATTGTACTTTATTCATGGTTTTGAGAAACCTTCAATATAGTATCAGAACTTAGTTTGCGTACATTACTTGTAAGACACTTGTAGGTTAAATGAGAATCCTACAAGTGTAAGAGAGTGTTAGACTATAAAAGTCTTACATCGTTAGATATGCAATTGAGCCTAAGTCTTGTAACATTGTACTCCATTCTCTTACTACTAATTAGTTTTGAGAAAAACTTTAATACATCTATTAAATAAAATATAGAACATTTTATATTTGATCTGGTTTCATAATCAAGGACAGTCAATATGTTTGTTGCAGTCTAACATGTAGCTTGTACACCAAGCTTCCAATTTAATTAGTAAAACTTTAACTGATTCCTGCTTTAACATGATTGTTTCTATGAAGGTCTGCTGTGTGCGAATGTTGTCTGGGGAGCGTGTTCTAACAGCATCATATGATGGAACTGTAAAGATGTGGGATGTTAGGACAGACACATGTGTAGCAACAGTTGGCCGTTGTTTGAGCGCAATTTTGTGCATGGAATATGACGACTATACAGGAATTCTGGCTGCTGCAGGAAGAGATGCGTAAGTAAATTAACTACTAACTATATACATTCAAAACATTCATTTCTCTTGATGAAATGTACTCTTATTTTCAGTATGGCTAATGTTTGGGATATTCGGTCTGGTAAGCAAATGCACAAGCTGCTGGGTCACACAAAATGGATTAGGTGGGCTATCTCGCAAACTGCTTTAATTTTAGCTCACCTTATTGTTCATCTGATACATGACAAAGGTCTCTTTGCAGGTCAATCAGAATGGTTGGGGATACCCTGCTCACTGGAAGTGATGATTGGACAGCAAGAATGTGGTCGATTTCACGTGGAACTTGTGATGCAGTTCTAGCTTGTCATGCTGGCCCAGTTTTATGTGCTGAACATTCTCCAGCAGACAAAGGAATAATTACTGGTTTGTTTGGTTCATCCATGACTGTTTTCGTTTGTTGCCCTAACTTCATAACATCATCGAAATGATGCAACTTAATGATACCATTTGGGAGGCATAAATGTGCTAAGACATAAATCATTAAAAGAACATAGTATTAGCTCGTCTGACTGGTATTATATGCCAAGCTCAATGTTTTTTTTTTTGGTAATAAGCAATGCAGACAGTGTCTTTCACATATGATAAGTGACCATAATTTTAAATTTATAACAAAATGCCTGGTCAGAAGTTCCATTTCCCTCTTCTTGATTCCTTCTTGAATGATGATTTACGGTCATGCATTTGTAGTAAGGGTAGTAAAAGTTGCACTTCTATACACTAGCTTGATATGCCCTGATTTATTTAGGATTTATCCACCAACTTAAACAAAATCCTTATTATTTAATGCAGTGAACTGATTCATACTTTCTTCCATGATAAACAGTCAATGCATCCAGAAGAGAATGGGTGTAAATTTCTGGCATGTATTAAATTCCATGTATCTGAATGTTTCAGGGTCTGTTGATGGGCTTCTCCGATTTTGGGATAATCAAGAGGGTAAGCTTCTATGATGTCACTTATTTTTATGCCTTTGCAGATCAACCTTTCCGTGAGAGGTCATGACATACAGTCTGAGGCCGACCCATTCATCCTAAGACATTAGTACATCTTCCAGGAATTCATATTATGTTTCATTTGGTTTTTGCATTTTTTGTTAATTTTCCTTTACATCTTCCTTCAATTTTCTGTTTTATTAACTATAAGATTGTATTTAATTCTAGACCACTTGCAATCTTTTTTCCAAATAAGTTAAATACATGAGCATGGTATTCTGATCTTATCTACGCAAAAAAAAATTCTAATAATTTAATCTCACTGTGTGGTTGGACACAAATCAACTCACGATTAGGTCCATTATAGTGAAAGGACCACTTTTGACTGCAGTCTAGAAATGAAAATCATTACAAAGTACTCAGATCATTGATATCATCGTGAGGAGTGCCACAAGACAGGCTAGTCATTTTAATAGTCAATTCAAATCTGCCTTTCCTCCCAAAGTTGAAGCCAACTCCCACAAACTATCCATCAACTCTTACTCTATCCCTAATAAAATCGCTTTTTTATCTTATCTCTTATAGTACTACTACTAATCTATGCATACACATTTTAGCAATATTATTTTTTTTATATGCTTATGCTTTATGGTTCAATATTTTAAGTCATAAAGCATAGTTGGGTAAATGGTGATTTTATAGAATTTTCTTTTTAACTTTAGGAGTATCCCCCCATCATATAACACTTAAGAAGCATTTCTCCACTTTATTTGTCCTAATCCTTTACATAACCCTAAAATTTTCTTCTAGTTGTTTAAGTAAATGAATAATTTCAGTTGTTGAACTACTCAATATAAACCTAAATTGATTTTCTGTGATTTTAGTTATTCATTTTAATCTTTGCTTAATTACTCTTTCATATAATTTTATTGTGTGAGTTATTAACTTAATACCACAATAATTATTACAATTTTGTATGTCTCCCTTATTCTTAAATATAGATATTAAAGAACTCTTTTTCCATTAATTTAGCATCTTTGTCTTTAAAAAGTTTAATTATCCACTTAATTCCTACTTCACTCTTACACTTTCACATTTCAATGGAAATACCATCCTAGTCCAATAGTTTTCAATTGGAATAGGTTTCCACGTTTCTTTAATGTTCTGATAAACTCTTTTGGGTCCATACACTTCCACAATGCCAGATCCACTTCGCTAATTACGCAGAACTGAATACACTGAAACCCTGTAAGCCAATGCCTTTTATGGTAAATTATCAATCTACAGCTGCATTCTTGTAAGGTTTTATAATCTCTGCACATCTTTTCTATGTTAGTATTATTTTTTCGGTCAGCATCTTTTCTCATGTTCCATTTTTCCCACAAGCTCATCTGGTAGTAGTACTCTACATATGAACCACATTGGAACACTTTTCTTGTTTGCTGTATCTTTGCAAGATTTGGAAGTATGACGTCTATGTCAGCCTTCACCAATCTGATTATTGGTTTTATGTTGTCCAACATCCAGGAGGAATGAAATGTGTTAAAGATGTAACAATCCACTCAGCTCCCATTCTGTCTATCAATGCCGGTGAACATTGGCTTGCCATTGGGGCAGCAGACAACTCCATGTCTCTTTTTCAACGACCTCAAGAAAGATATGGTGGTTTCTCCAGCACCGGATCAAAAATGGCTGGATGGCAGCTCTACAGAACTCCTCAGAAAACTGTTGCTGTGGTAAACATTCTTTTCCATGTTACTCTGATAGCAGTTTGTGAAGATCTAATCTTTGATCTCAAGTTTTTTCATATTTCCTTTTTGCGAATATCATTTATCCAATCTTTAGAACATAAGCATTATATCATTGAAGAAATTGTATTCGTGATACTTCTGAGTGAAAAATGAAATACCATATTTTTCTTAAACTCAATTAATAATACAGGGTGTTCTTGATCGTAGCTTTAGCAATTCTTCTTTAAATACTTTCTTAGATTAACTGCTTGAATGAATGGTCAAGAAGGAATACAATCATATCCAGTTAGAATACTATATTGACAGTGTCTTTGAGTCCAATGCCTGTCTTCACTTAGGCATCTTACGTTTTATAGTTTACATGTACTGGCCCATATTCTTTTACCAACCTACATACACAGGGAACTGCTACATTATGCCCTTACTCTACTACACCTCTACAATCCTATTCACAGAAATGTTGAAGGCTCTCACCTGTAAAATGTTATCCCATGCTATTTGCATTTTATATATATTTCTTTTTTGTGAAATTGATAAATGAATAATGCCACCAAGATTTGAATCTTCGAAAAGATTACAAGGCTGCACAACCTTATTCAACCTAGCTATTTCGAATCAATTATTTGCATTTATATTGTTGCAAAGGGAGTTCAAATCAGGAAAACTTGCTGTCCTTCTGAGGCTTCTGACCTTTTAGGAGGGTTTATATTTTTGGAAATGATAAAAAATAATGAAAATTTTGATTTATTGTTTTTCATTATTTTACATCATTTCTTATTATTTTCAAAAACACAAACCTTCCATTTGTCACCGTCAGATTATCTATCCGCTCATAAGACTGGAATAAACTGCATGCGTTTTCTTATTCCGTGAATGCTCACATGCCTGTCATTGGGCTATGTCATGTTAGGTACGCTGTGTGTCTTCCGACCTGGATAGGAAAAGAATATGCAGTGGTGGTCGCAACGGACTTCTACGGCTGTGGGAAGCCACGATAAAGATCTAGTTGAAGGTTCTGATTTTCTCTGTTCCCTTCTTGTCTAATTTCATTTATCACCGACCTGTTTTTGGCTTTTTATTTAGGTGGCAGTAATTTATGCTATGGGAAAATTCAAAATTTTATGGTATGCCTATGGTCTCTCTCTCTCTCTCTCTCTCTCGTGTAACTGACTTGCAGTTACAAGTGTTAGTATCTTTAAATGTAAATATTATCGTCATTGCATTTGATTTAATGGTTAAGATTTAAGGGTTTTGACCCAAAAAAAAAAGTTTATAGTACCTTTAACTGTATTAATGGGATCTTAATGGTGACACTCTCCATATGATATGTGATTTCTTTGAATAGGATCTTAATGGTCTCCCATCAATGTTCTTTTAATTCTAATATTTCATATTCTCTTTTTCCATCTTTTATGACAATGGAATAGATGACTCTACGGTGCTTGCCGCTGGGTTAAACTTTAGCATCTTTGGGCATGATGAAAGTTAGAAAAGAGAAAAAAGGAAAGTCTGAAACGAAATAGTAAGAAAATTTTGTGTACTCTCCTTTTTGAGCATTTCGGGCAATACAAACTCCAACTAAATTGTAAGCTTCAGGTGTATTTCCTTTCTTTTATATCTGGAAAATCTCTCCTCTTCACGGGGATGTTTTTTTTTTGATATATTAGAGTAACATTTTTATCTGAATATGAATTAATTCAATTTGTGAGATAAGTTTAATTATCAAATAGATTAAATTGTAAGATAAAAATTTATATATAAAGATTTATATAATAATGATAATGTATAAGAATTTATGTAACAATAGAATTAAAATTAAAAAATTATTATCAAATGAAATCTCAGTCACTAGATAATCTCGTGATGTGATAAATCTAGACGTAAGAACCGGTAAATCTTTCATCATTTATTTATCACAAGTTCAAATTTCTTAAAAATTACTATTTGAAATCTCTCGCTGTAATCTCTTTTGAGATTTTTTTGTGTTTAACTTTTTTTTCTCTTTCCTATCTGTTGAAAAACTTTCCTTAAAAGGTCAGTATTTGAAGTACATAATTTAAAATTACTAAAATAATATATTAATGGTTAAAAAAAAATTTTAACTGAAAATGAATGATCTCAGCATTTCATTAAGACGGCAGAATTATCTTAAAGTAATAATTTTTAAAAAGAGAATATTTTCTAATGATATTGTTCAAATTACTTTTTTAGTAATATCTTAATTCAATAATTTAGATTAAATTTAAATTATCTAAATTTTTTAATAATTCATTTAATAGTATTATATTCAACGATTCAAACAACGATTTCTTTCCCTTCATCTTTAAATTTGCTAGAAAGTTATAAATGTTTTCGTTAAAAATGTTTACAACATACCACCATCCTTTGAATCCTTCTTTCATTATCTTTTAAATTATTCTTTAGTCTTCATTTATTATATATAAACGATGGCACGAGTTCTGTAACCTACAGAACTCGATTATGTAAGTGTCCGTCGATCGTGAGATCGATAGGTGAAATTTAAAAACTTAAAAGTTACTCTCTCTCGTATAGGTGAAATTTAAAAACTCTCTTTTCACCTAAAAAGACGTGTACACTTTCTCTTTTAATTTTAAAACTCCACTCACATGTATATATTTTGAATCATTACGTTAATTAACTTATGAATTTTAATTAATCATTTATTGATTACAAATACGGTGATTAAGGTTTTTTAAGTGCTTAATTAACATATGCATTAATTTATTATTTTAATATATTGGAGTAAGTGATTAAGTAAGTGATTAATTTAAGATTGGTATTTTAAAATGAACTCGTGATTTTTTAAGTTAAACACGTGAAATTCAATTTTTAAGTTAAAAATAGTACTTAGGCGTTTTAAGGGTATAACTCTGGATATCCTTCGAATATTTTTGTTAAAAGACTTGAGACTATATAAATGAATTTAATAGTTGAGTGAGGGATGAGAAGGAGTTTCACCACCCGGGAGGGAGTCAGTGAACTGGCAACTGGGGGCGTGTACTGGCTTTTGAGCCGGCTGAGAGGGGTGATAACGAGTTTTATCGCCTGGGAGGGAGCCAAGGAACCGGTAGCCGGGTACGTGTACCGACTTTCGAGCTGGCTGCTGCATGGTTTACTCGGTAGCCAGATCAGTGTTGGGTATGGGGGTCACCAAATTTCACCGTCGATGAAAGATTCGACGTTTTATGTTAAAAGACCGGACGATTGTATTAAAAGGCCGGCATTTTAATATGAACATGTGATTTTTTAAGTCAAGTGTGTACGTTTTAAAGTGCATGTGTGAACAGTATCGGCGTTTTAACTAAAGAACCGTTGCTTTAAGCATAAATGATCGGTATTTTAGTAAGGCACGTGAGATTTTTAAGTTAAATACGTGAAATTCAATTTTTAAGTTAAGAATAATACTTAGGCGTTTTAAGGGTATAACTCTGGATATCTTTTGAATATTTTTGTTAAAAGACTTGAGACTATATAAATGGATTTAACAGTTAAGTGAAGGATGAGAAGGAGTTTTATCGCCCGAGAGGGAGTCGACGAACCGACAGCCGGGGGCGTGTACCGACTTTCGAGCCGACTGAGAGGGGTGATAAAGAGTTTTACCGCTTGGGAGGGAACCGAGGAATCGGCAGCTGGGTACGTGTACCGGCTTTCGAGCCGGCTGCCACGTGGTTTACCCGACAGCCAGATCAGTGCTGGGTATGGAGGTCTCCAAATTTCACCGTCGATGAAAGATTTAGCGTTTTGTGTTAAAAGACTGGACAATTGTATTAAAAGACCGACGTTTTAATATGAACATGTGATTTTTTGAGTCGTGTGTACGTTTTAAAGTACACGTGTGAACAGTGTCGGTGTTTTAATTAAAGAACCGTAACTTTAAGCATAAATGATCAGTGTTTTAGCAAGGTATGTGAAAATTTTAAGTTAAACACGTGAAATTCAATTTTTAAGTTAAGAATAGTACTTAGGCGTTTTAAGGGTATAACTCTGTAGGTACCTGTTGGATCAAAGTTTAACGGCAGTTTGATCAAGAGAGAGAGTGTTCGAAAAAAAAACTCCCGTCGATGACACCCGTGTAAAAGCAGTCCATTTATTTTAACATAAAAAAATTCACAAAAAGTCACCTGCGAGATTTGGGATTTGGGATTCTTTTTCCCCAATCATCGTCATATGCAATTCATCGTCCCTCCGGAAGTCCCCTCGTCTTCCCCTCGATGTTTTTAAAGTTATCGAATGGAACACGGAAGGACGTCAGTTAGCGTTGGATCTACTGACAAGTTATAGGTGTGCTTTCATATTTTTAAAAGTTGATTTATTAAGTGCATTGATTATACTTTCATTTAACATGAATGAACATTTATTGGGGGAAAAATGTTTGCAACATTTATTGGGAAAAACGTTAGTTAGACTGGTAAACTATTAATTACATTAAGTATAAAGTAAAATATGTTTAATCTAAAATGTTACCCATCATTATCAACCACTCTATAAAGAACATACAGATGTAAAAGTAAATAAATAATTACAGATTCAAGTTAACATTTATAGAGTGGTTGGTTGATGATTACAGAGTGGTTGATAATTAAACACCACTCTGTAAAGTTAATTAGCAACAGACTAAGATTATTATCAACTACTCTGTAAAGTTATCAACATACTTTGAAATTTAAAGTTAATTATCTTAGTCTGTTGCTAATTTAAAAGTCATAATATGTACACCTTTACAGAGTGGTTGATAATTAGTGGTTGATAACTTTAATTAAATGTTGGAATATTAACTTTACAGAGTGGTTGATAATTTCAAAGTCTCACTCCTTTATTGTCGCACTTTTAATTAAAGAATCAATCATTCTCGTATTGTCAAAAGCTATTGGATGATAAACAGCAAGTATAATGACTCGAACAAGACTATTGTCAAATGCAAGGGCTTGATGAGTTAGAGTTCAATATTAGAATGGAAGGGTCAGCTAGCCATCCCGATGGAGAAGGAGAAGGAGAAGGAAGTGCAAGTCCACATCATGCCATGAAATTTTCTTTGGAGCATGATGCATATAATTTTTATAATGCATATGCAATGAAGAAAGGTTTTGCTATTAAAAAAAGTTGGTTCAGAAAATCAAAAGTTAGTGGAGAATTAATAGCACGTAATTTTGTTTGTTATAAAGAGGGACATAAGGACCTGAATGACAAACGTTGCTCGGGAAGTGATGTGGGCAGACAACGAGACATCTGGGAGGGTTGTGCTGCAAGGTTGTATGTGGTGCACAATGAATTAAATGTGTGGGTGGTTGAGAAATTTGTCGAAGAGCATAATCATATTCTTGCATCACCTGCAAAATCGAAGATGTTAAGATTTCATAAAAAGATATCATCTGTATCAAAAGGGTTGCTGAATAACCTCTCAGAATGTGGCATTCAACCTTCCAAAGCGGCAAATGTTCTTTTAAATATGTCACAATAAAATATTGGTCCTGATCAAGTTATTCACCTTAACAGGACTAGGCGAAAGAATAATATGGGCAAGGAATGTATGACGGTAGTACAGTATTTTCAGCAACAAAGTCATAATGATCCAAATTATTTCTTTTGTTTTGAATTAGATGAAGATCATACAATCAGAAGTGTCTTCTGGGCT
>JAMKPZ010002392.1:0-52070 GCA_024699675.1 Amphibolis antarctica
TCCATGGAGATGGGCAATGAAGTACTTTTGGGATACACTTTTGGATGCAGATCTTGAAAGTGATGCTTTAGGTTGGCAGTACATATCTGGAACTATTCCTGATGGCCTTGCTTTTGACCATATAGACAACCCCAAGGTATGGCTTCTTCAAAAAATTTGAAGCTTGCTACATAATATATTTTGATGATGTTGGTCTTGATTTCTGTATTTAGTTTGGTATACCCAATATGTTGTCACAAAAACATGATTTTATGACTAGAAATTTAGGCCCTGTTTTGAACTTGTTAATGAAAGCTTTTTGGACTAAAGATTTTTCAGTACACAGACAAGCTCAATCACAATTCCTAACAAATCCATGTGAGTTAGCTTATTGAAAACTTTTTGAACTATTTGAACAAAAATCAAGCAAGTTGTTATTGCCCCAAAAAGCTCAATCGTTGAGTCTTTACAATAAAACCAATGTGAGTAGCTTATTGAAAAAAGTTTCTGAAGTTTTTATGCAAAAATTGAGGCAACTTCCCTCTTGTTTCAAAAAGCTCAATTGTTGGTTCTGCTATAATAAGCCAAGATTTTGGACATTGATCTCCCCAGTTTATTCTTTAAATTAAAAATAATTACATTTATTTGTCCTCAAAATCTACGAGATTGCCATTGATGGGTTAACAATCTCTTCACAAAAGGTGGTGTAGTAATTACCGTCGTTCTCCAAAGATTTCAAAAAACTGAGATGTAGTTGGGTCAAACAATTTTTTTATACCATTTCCAATAATCTATTTTTTTACGTTAGTTTTAAAACCTAGCTTTTTATAATAATTCCAGAAGTTAATGGTTTCACTAAAGAGTTGTATCAGCAACTAGCAAGGCTTTTGAAACTGAGTTGCCTATGTGCAGCTGGAAGGTTACAAGTTTGATTCAAATGGTGAATATGTAAGACGATGGCTTCCTGAACTAGCCAGATTGCCCACTGAATGGATACACCATCCCTGGGAGGCACCTGAATCTGTGCTACAAGCTGCAGGAGTTGAACTTGGTTCGAATTACCCTCTTCCAATCATTGAAATTGATAATGCTAAAGCTCGCCTTGAGAATGCTCTGGCAGAAATGTAGTGTCTGGAAGCATCTTCTCGAGCTGCAATAGAGAATGGGTTAGAAGGTCTTGGAGACTCTTCGGAAACACTACCAGCTGATTTTCCTCCAGAACTACAAATGGAGGTTGGTCATCAGGTTGCTGCAAGGACTAGAAATGGTGCTTCTGTTGGAAGGAAACGAGGGGATCAGTTGGTTCCCAGTGTGACAAGTTCATTGGTTAGAGGTGATGGAAAGGAATCCATAGGTCCAGGAAACTCTTCTGCAAGCAGCAGACCTGAAGTACCATCTGAAGTAAATTTTGTACCAGAACCTCAGAGAGAACAAGGTGGTACTTTGTTTCCGAGAAACCAAATCGATGTACAACTTAACATGAACATGCCAAAGCCCATGACCGAATCATCAAGCGTTTGGATGGAAAGAGATGGTGGTCTTGTACCAGTCTGGACTCAGCAATCAACCTCCATCCAGCTTATGGTGGAAGAAACTGAGATAGGAAGCAACGGTTATCTGGACATTCACCTGCAAGCTCACCATCACATGAATTGGCAGCAGCTTTCACCAACCAGATAAGAAGTAGAAACACCAAGACCATGACAAACTCTCACCATCATCTGAATTGGCAGCAACTTTCACCCACCCAGTTAAAAGATAGATTTATGTGAAGTTAAAAATTGAACATTGAGGTGGTACTTGCCATCTAAACCTCCAGCCCGGTTTTACCAAAACCAGTTAGTCACCAAGTGTGCCACTCAAGAAACACTGGTGTCAAATTCACAAGTGGATTAGTGATATGGATGTCTATCTGTCTCTCTGCAAAATTTCATAATTCTTGTTTACTGAAGAAGGAAACTGTTGTTTATATGGATGTGTTCCTCTGCTTCACCAGAACTTCCCATATACAATATCCAAAACCAGTGGTTCAATGGGACTTTTTGAACAGTTTCAGTTTCCTGAATGTATGTTGCCATAAACGAGTGCCTTCTCTGATAATGGGGGGGGCTGGGAATGGGAGGGTACAATAATCAAAATGCTACCAGGTGACTTGTGTGAATAGGTCGGATGACTGTGGTGTTTGTATTGATGATCAGAGAACCTTGTCATATAATCCTTATACAAGTAGTTGTTGTATGGTGGTTAATACCACAGCATGTTAGTAATAATAAGATTCTTTGATATGTCTATTACTCTTACACTCTTTCCTTTCTTGTTAATCTGTTTGATTTCAAACCTTGATGCTCTTAAAGAAGTGAGAATGAATCCAAGATAGCCAATCTGCAACCAGCTTTGAAGGACTAGTTTTTTTACTGAGTATGATGGCATTCATTAACATAAAAGTCAAAGTACAAATAAAAGTCATTATAAAAGTTACAAATATAAGTAACTTTACATTCATTATAAAAGTTACAAATATAAGTAACCCTTCTACAATAAAAGTCATTACAAAAGTTAGGGATTTGTGATTTTGAAAAATATGAGAAATTGTTGCGAATTTTTCATCATTTCTCATAATTTTTTATACTTTACATATGTACAAACCCTCTCATGATTTTCATAAGTAATTCTTGCGAATCTCTTGTCAGCATTTGGTTATCATAACACTACTCCCTGCACTTCAAATTTTTTGTTCCAGTGACTTTTTTTTGCATGTTGATTTTGCACAATATGAAGAGTAAAATCACATACCTGTGAAGAAGAAAGAAAGAACATGTGTTATTCAACTACTAAGCCCCTCTATATATAGAGGAGAGAAGATTACAAATATGGAAATACATCAATCAATTTTTCAATATGGAAACACAGCTATAGTGATGTAAATTAAACCATTTTCCATTTCTATACAAGGCAACATATCCTAAATTAAAAGAATGCCTTTTTTACGTTAACAATTACCATATCTGGCAATTCAAAAAGTCCATCTAGAAGGTGCAGTGATGAAGTTGCTCCCCAAATTCCACATCTGCTCAATAGCTGAAATTACATTTTTGGCTTTCATTGAAAAACACTCTCAACTGTTTTTAATGTTCCCTTCCTCTGCAATGTATTATGGATCTTTAGTCCTACATTGGTGAAGAACAATCTTAATGTACATTTGAAGTAGGTTATAAGTTCTTCCACTTACTAAATCGATCTTTCAAGACAGGTTCTCTTTGATTCATGATGAGTGGTATCAAAATTAGCATGGTCTCAATAAGAAGCTTCTTAGAAACTATGATAATTATTGTTCATCTAAATTCAATATATAATTTCCTTTGGTAGTACACTAAACACTTATATATACAGCATACCAATTTGTATAATCAATATGCTAAATTTTTGACTTTGAATTTCCTAAGTGTTAGATATCTAAAAATGTCCTAGGTTTCACCTAAAAGTATAAAATCCTAACAATTAAATGATTTATATATATAAGTTATCTATTAGTTGTTTCAATTTTTTGTTTCTTTCTTGTAAATGGACACGAATCCTCCATCAACTTGGATTCGAACCCAAGTGTATATATTTGAATTATTTGTAGGGGCTCACTTGATGAATAATACTTTTGGACATTTTTCCCAAGTAGCTACAAACCTTCTACCCATATGCAAGCAAGGGTTCATTCATCCCCTTTCCACCTTGTGTAGCAGTAAACATTGATCTTTGCAGTTTTATCATGGTATCAAAGCAGGTGACAGTCAAGCTTCTATCAAGTTCGTCACATTAAGTTCTTCTTTGATAGTTTTTCACCAATCATTCTTTGCTTGGTGACATCTTCTCTTCTTTTGCCCAATTTGCATATTTCTACTTGTTTCTAGTTAGATTTGGCTCTTTCGAGCTCAATTTACTTGTCAATTTCTTACTAAATCTATTATTTTCTGGGAAGTTATTGTAGTTTCTTTGCCTATATTTGTTTTTCCTTATGGAAGATACTAACGATACAATGTCAAAATGGAATAATGATCTTGAAATGGATCCTTACCATATTAATCCATCAAATTATCTTGGGAATGTTCTTGTTAGTAAGAAACTATTTGGAAATAACTATCATATTATTTGTTCCCCCATTGGACAAGTCTAATCAAAAAAGTTTAAACAATGGGATAGAGTTAATGACATGGTCATCTCTTTGTTGGGTGCTCAGCATGTGTTCCACTGCATGTGTCCCAACTATGTTGCTTGCACAAGAGGAGTGTCACCTTGTGTTTTACTGTGACAAAGAGTCATGACTAAAAAACTAAAAATCAGATGATTTAGGTCACATTTGATACAAATCAGTAAAGTGTTGTGAGCCCTTAAGAGGAATTGAAGAGTTTTTACTATCATCTCGAAGTTTTAGCATAATGGCAATACCTAATCCTAACAAGTGATATCAGAGGGCAAAAAGTCTCGTGTTCGAGTCTTAGTAGATGTGTGCAGTGTGTACGTGTGTTAAGGGGAGGAAATTGTTAGGTGCCCAACATGTGTTCTACTATGCATGTCTCAACTATGTCATCTGCATAGGAGGAGTGTCATCTTGTGTCTTACTATGACAATGGGTTATGACTAAAAAATTGGAAATTATATGACCTAAGTCACACTCGACACAGACTAATAAAGTATTACAAGCCTTTAAAGGAAATTGATGAACTTTTACTATCACCTTAGTTTTAGCATAGTGGCAGTATCTGATCCTAACACTTTTAGCTATTGAATGCTATGAAAACTGAAAAAGCCAATAGTGTAGTGTATATGGATAATGCTAATGACATTTGGAATGACCTGAATGATGAGTGTAATGTTTGGGTGCATTTGTTTTCGCTCTAGAGAAGAAGTTTCTAGAATGGTACTATAGTTGTCTTAAAAAAAAAATATTTGAAAGAAAAAGTTATAATTTAAGAATTATGTTTGTTTGTTAAAATAATAATTTTTATAAAGTTTCAATTTTATCTATTTTTTAAATGTGATGTAATTAAAGTTTATATGGATATAATAGATATATAAAAGAAGATTGTTATTTATAAGTAAATATAATTTTTTAAAAACATTTACAAAAATATCATAATTTTTTTATAATTTCATAATACCTCTATTTTTTTAATTTTTTTTCACTCCTCTCTTCTTCTTTTTTTTCTTTTTTCTCTTCCATTCATGTGTTTGATCCTTTTTTTTTTTTTTTGCATTTGCAAAAGAAGAAAGGAAGGAAGTGAACTTTTCGTGTGAATTTTAAGCAGATGGGTAAAATGATCCTTTTACAGAAGAAGATGGAGTAGCTGGAAACAATGCAAAAGTCATTCTTTGCGTTTTCTAAAAATAAATTGCATAAGAGTTGGTGTGTCAGCTTTTACGAGACAATATACTATTTATTTACACTATTTCAAAAATTATTCCAATTTATTCCGAAAAAAAGGTATAAACAAATGTACCTTTTGAGATGGTAATTTTTTCTTTACAATTACATCTTTGTAATGAATATCTAAAATAATATATTAAAATTAAATTTTACGTATAATTTTAGATTTTTACGATAAATAATTTTGAAAAATGGTGTGTTGTATTTTATGATCGAAAGAAATATCTTCGTTCGTAGTAGGTATGATCGGTGAGACAAGGATATGTTAAATAATAAGATATTTTAAATAATATTAATTTTTTTTCGTTGAGTTAAAAGTTATATTTTGTTATTACATAATATTAATTTTCATGATAAATTATAAGATTAAAATTTATATATAAAAATTTATATAATAATAATACGAGAGTTAATTCTTTAGTGATATTATTAAAGTTATTTTTTTAGTACTTAATTTTAAGTTATTTTTTCATATATATATATAGTAAATAGAGACTAATGAAGAATTCAAAAGACAATAAAGAAGAATTTTAACAGACATCTTTATGAATTCTTAGTCAATAGAGGAAAAAGAGAAAATGTTGTCGTTAAGGTTGTTGAATATTTTTTTGTAAGTGTGAACTTAAGAATACTAGTTAAGTGAAAAAAATTATAATATATACGAAAAGAAAGATTAATGTCAGACTATTGTCAAATTAGTTAGATGAATTATTAAAAATTTAGATAATCTAAATTAATCTAAATAATTGAAGTAAGATATCACAAAAAAAAAATTTCTGGTGGTACTATTAAATAGTATTTTTCCTAATAATATATAAAATATCTTTATAAAGTAAAGTCGGTTTTCTTCCGCCGCAAGGTCTAAAACCCTTCCAAAACCCTCGAACCCCGTCTGTCCATTCCTCTCTTCTTGGTCGTTGGTCGAGCGGGGATGGAGCTCGCCAGAGCCATGGGGCTGGGCGGGAGCAATGCGTCCACCAGGACCAAGGTCCTGATCGTCGTCGGCATAGGCATCGCTGGCGCCCTCATCATAGCCGCCGAGAGCAGGCGGAGGAGGACGAGGAGGAGCGGACGATTGGGAGCAAGGCCGGATTTCGGGGCCTTTGTGGAGAGGTTCGAGTTGCTTCCTTCCCCTCAGCCTCCTCCTCCTGCCGCCCGCCACCCCCTCGCCGACCTCAACTTTGCCGTCAGCGACAGGTTGGTGAGAGATCACTTTGTTCCACAACGTCTGTGTGGTTGAGCTGCATGCTGATTTTTGGTTGCTCTTTTTGTATTGTGGAAGTTTTGATGTGGAAGGGTTTGTTGCTGGGTTTGGGAATCCGGACTGGAAGAGGACGCATGAACCAGCCAAGCGGACGGCTGTAGCGGTTTCACGGCTTCTCAAGCATGGTGCCAAGTGCGTTGGGAGGACGGTCATGGATGAATTGGGATATGGGTATGCGGCTCTATGTTTGTTTTGGTGCCAAAGGAGGAATTTTTGCCTTTAGCCTGCACTCACTTGGAAGTTTGGGATTGTTACTGTAGGATCACTGGGGAGAATGTACATTTTGGGACCCCAAATAACCCCAAAGCTCCTGATCACATTCCTGGAGGATCGGCAAGTGGGTCCTCCGTGGCGGTAGCTGCCAAGCTCGTAGATTTTGCATTAGGTATACCAACAATTAATTTTAGGATTGCATGTTTATGCAGGCACTGTGGAGGATAACTTTTCACTTCAATCTGAGATTATAGAAAATAATAACCAAGAATCTTACGGATAAATGAGATACATGTTAACAGAGACACCTACCAAAATATAATGTTTATTGTTTAGATGCAATGCAACAGAGTTTGTTTACATATCAAATAAATCACATGAAATACATCCAGGATTTCGCGTTTGCTCTATCATCAACAGTAACTTATTTTTATCTCTGATAATATTCCATCAAATTCCATGGCTATGGGCATGGATTTCAAGCAAAATCTGGTTCATGGGATTTATCAAACATCAATGATGTGACAGATTTTTAGTAGAATCATTTGATTTGTAATGGTAACCACTTGTTCTCTATGATTTCAAAAATATCAAAATTCTAAAATTTGGTTCCTGGGTGGTTGAATTATGTGTGATTCTATATTTTTACGTACTTTAATAGTCTGCTTTTTGCAAGCGTTCACAACTCATTATCACACAATCATTGCTTCACTATTGTCACACCAGAATTGATGCTCCAGTGCTTTTGTTGCATCATTGTTACTCTACCAAGATAGTTACCCTACAACCGTGTCATTGTACCAGCATTGCACTATCATTGTCATTGCACCACTCCCACAGCATTGTGATCATCACTGTGTCTCTGTCTCACTGCTATTGTCATTGCTACACTCTCACCATCTCTGTTGACTCTCCACCCTTGCTGTCACCATTGATTCTCTATCCTCACTGCTGTTGATGCTTTACCCTATTGTTTCTGAACTATCATGGGGAAGAACTGGAAGAAAAGCATCAGAAAGAAGAATACAATCTTGGTGATTTGACTTCCAAAATTAAGATGTTAAATAAATGAACCAAACAAGATATCATATGCTACAGAATTGTAAAATCTACAACAAAATCTGCATTGAGATTGATTCTTAGAATCGTGATTCTGCCTGAAATTTATCCTTACATAATTGGCTCCAAATGCTACTTACATTAGTAACAATTGGTGTCTTTTATTACCAATCATTCAGCCCTACATCAAACCATAGAATGACATGAATCTTTGAGCCCATTTTTGTTAATCTGAAAATTTTGAAGATTTTAAGAATTTTGGATAAATGTTAAATTTTTTTGTTGAGATGACACTCTGATTAATGTGTTATCAATGATACTTATTTGTAGGTATTGATACTGTTGGATGTATGAGAATTCCAGCTTCATTTTGTGGCGTTATGGGATTTCGGCCCTCCTATGGAGCCATATCTACTGTTGGAGTTTTGGCAAATTCGAATAGTCTAGATACTTTAGGTATGCTATTTTACTGCTCTTTTTATGGAATATTGGCTTGCAACAGGTGTCATTCGACTGGATTACTCTTGTTTGTGCTATTCATTATTGTCTTTTAAACATTTACAGATGCTAAATGTTTTTTCCATGCCTCCACATCTTACATGTCTAATGTTTTGTATTGCTGAAAAAATAGCTGTACATGCATATATATACATATATATGTACAACATGCAAAAATGCCACTAGAGTCATCTTGCTGTCAACATTTATTACATTATATTATACTCTTTTTGCATCTATATAAGGTATTATAATATAATATTTACCACTGACTCTTTTTTCATTCTTTCACATGTTACTTTTACAAATCTACTGTGTTTAATTTACAAATTATCATTAACAATTTATCTATGTTACTTTTGTAAATTATTATTACATCTATGTTCTTATATAAAAGTCACTATAGTGATTCCATCTTTTTTGGTTTTACTTTTTCCCTTGTATATTATGTTACATTATATGCTCCCAAATACCTTTTATTCCATTTTTCCCTTATTATTTTTATAATCTTTTCTGCTTTCACTTTTTCTATGTTAATTTTACAAATTTACCCATGTTGCTTGTACAAATCATTGATACAAATTAACTCATGTTACTTTTATAAATTATTATTGAGTTAATGTGATTTCTATCAAAATTGCTTTATAGATATTTTTACTTTTATTACATTTAATATATGTAACTTTTGTATAGGCACTCATGACTTTATCATATGATAAGGCTCTATTAAATGTTAATCTTCATTTGTTTGAATCTTGGATTACATGCATACAATGTGACACTCAATTGATAATGAAATCATACTTGTTGAGTGGAGAAAGGTATTTCAGTTAACTGTGAATACAGTTGACCAAAATTCCTTGATTGAATATTACTAGATCTAATCGTGAAGTAATGATGCATATTTCTATTCTATGTGCAATGCAATCTAGGAGTCATGAGGGAGAAATCACAAATAAATCTAAACAAAATAAATATTTAAACATTAACAATGCCCTTTTCTTTTTATTGGAATCTTGGAAGTTCATTTCTTTGATCTTCTTCTTTTTTGGTCTTCTTGTTTTTTCTTGACCTTCTATCACGTGACCTTGCTTCCTTTTTCCGAGCATCTTTATCTTCTTCTTCCTTATCTTGTTTGTGTTTTGTAATCATAAAAATAGCCATAGGGCATAACAATGCACATATAAATGGTATTCTTATCTAAATTAACTTTTTTTGATATAACAACTTCTTTTTCTAAATTACTAATTTCATCATGCATAGATTCTTTTTGTTGCAATAGGGATTTATTTCCTTCAAGCAAATCATAATTGTCATTAGATAATTTCTCATTTTCTTTCTCTAATTCAAGCAACTTTTAGGTTATATTGCTCAGGGGAAGAATCATGTTTGCATGCTTAAGAAAACCATCTATGGCCTCAAGTAGAGTCCCAAAGCTTGATTTGAAAAGTTTAGCAAAGTTACTTGTGATGATAGGTTTTTGAGATATGTTGTTAATCACGTAGTATTTACCAAAAGGTGTCAATGTGTGTTGTACTTACAATATATGTTGATGATATATTATCAACAGGGAATAATATAGCGACTGTTAAACAAACAAAGTAGCACATAAACTGACATTTTGCTAGGATAAACCAAGATAACTTTTTAGGACTTGAGTTTACTTTTGGTAAAGGGAAACTTTCCTTGTCTTAAAGGAAATATGCTCTAGATTTGCTTAAGGAGATTGGGTTGGGAGGGTGTAAACTCGAGAACACACCCATGGAGTAGAATCCCTTGCGAAGACTAGAAGATCTAGGGAGGTATAAGAGGTTATTTGGTAAACTCATATATTTGATTGTTACAAGACTAGATATAATGTATGCTGAGAATCTGCTTAATCAATTTATGCATAAATGTAGAGATATGTTGGCAAGGTGCTATCCATGTTTTGGCCCTTATTAAACAAACTCCAATGAAAGGACTTTTATATAAGAAGCATGGACATTTAAAAATTGAAGGATACTCAGGATTTGTAGGAGATAGAGTGGATAGGAAGTTTATTTCAGGGTATTGTATGTATCTTGGGGTAATCTTGTCACATGATAGAGTAAGAAGTAAAATGTGATCTTTCTTGTTAATAGAGTTTGATTTTCAAGTTGATCTTTCAATGACTATGCATTACAACTACTCTATGATATTCATTGTTAGAAATCCTACTTTACATGAGTGAACTTAGTACATTGAAGTAGATCACCATTACATCAGAGATTTTAGTCTTATTTGGTAATGTTAGCACCCCCTGCATTCAATTCTCTGTGCAGTTTGTGGACATCACAAAGGGATCTAGTACCAGAGTTCTTGATAGTTTTAGTAACATGCTAAGCATATTTGATATATTCACTCTAGCTTTTGTAAGAGTGTTAGTGTTGTAGTGTGTGCTTAGTGGTTATTTGGATCCATTATGTTATATGGATCCAGGTCGTGTGGCCTCCATGCAGCCTGTTATATTTATGTTACACTGTAATATAGGGTTTTTTGTCTCCACCCAGTGCAACATACATGAAGCAGTCATTTACAGTTACGGATTGTTATTTTGGGTGTTAGATTTAGGTTTGGCTAATTGGATCTAATGGATTTTGGGCATATTTATCATTATTTTTTTTAAAATGAATTGGCTAGGATGACAGCTAATTGATCAAATCATCTAGTTTAAGCTCTCTGTCATTTAACTGTAACTGTGATTGATTGGCTTTTGATATATTGATTAACCATCTGGTCAAGGTCTAACCTACCAGTCCAAACCAGTTTTCATAACATTCCATCTGACTTCAAATTCATAATAATGGATTTCTTTTCAAAAAGAAATCTTCTTTCAATAAAAAGCAAGTTCTGAACTTTTTATCATCCAATCCTATTTGTTTTTTATTTCATTAATTTTTGTGAGATCCCTACAGGGTTAGTTGCAAGAGATCCAACTGTTTTGAATCGTGTTGGACATGTTCTATTGCAAGCATCGTATATGGGTCCTAGAAAGGTTAGGCAATTCATCTTTGCTGATGATTGCTTTCAATTATCAAGGATTCCCAAGCAAAAGATGGTGCATGTTGTACACAAAGCTATTGTAAATTTATCAGGATGTAAGTGTATTTAACTAAATTTAATCATGTCTTCCAATGTTATATTTGATAGCATATTAGATGGTATTGACTGAGGCTAGGTTTGAGCCTTATGAGAGTGGATAGGCACTAATATGTTCTTTTTGTCTGATTGTGGGCAGACCAGCCTCCAAAGCACATCAACATTGGCCAATTTATTGGTTCTAATGTCCTAAGTTTAAAGGATTTTTATGAACAACCTGCACATACAAAACAGGGACTAACTGCTTTGAAGGCCCTCTCAACGGTGATGCTATTTATACAAAGGTAGGTTTTAATATTTTAGTGAAGTTTTAGAAGGTGTTTTTTCTGTCTTTAGCTTCTGCATTTATGCCTTCTGCTTTGTGCTTGTCTAAAATGTTCTATTGCAAAATACCGTTGTCTGAAAATTTTTGCTTGTGTTTGAAGGAAAAAATTGACAATGTGATTTTCTTTACTGATCTGTTGTAAATGTATTTTTTTAGTATATTCACAAAATGTACTGTTTACTGTTACCAAAATTGTGGTACAGATACTTATGATAATCATGATACAAATAATCTTCATATTAAACAAATTACAATTGTGCTTTACATATTCATATTCAAATAACCAGACACCTTTTTTTTGTTTGCTTCTATTTCATTTTGTTTGGTTTGGAGATGTGCCCATATATTATTGTAATTTTCTCCTTCCTAGCTTGATCATAAGTTGAGATTGTTCAAAATCATGCCACCTTGGAAGCACTTATATGTTTTGGGAATTCCATTATGGCAACAACAATGCAAGTGTTTTGTGGGGAATTGGAAATCTCACTTATTAAGGCAGGTGCCTAGGTGCAACCCAGGGGTTTAGGTCTGATATGGCATAAGATATTTATTTAATGCCTTATGCTCTCATTGAATCCTTGTTGAATACAGGGCTTCATATATCTGTTAAAATTTTTAAGCTAAAAATCCCAATGAAAGGAGAAAAAGAAAAACTAGTGGTTCAGTGGTTGCAGCTTTCCATTACTGCCTGTTGGCCATCATTACCTCTTTAGCCTTCTAGTGGCTTCACCGCTCTAGTGACTTCAACAACCTTCTTTGGTAGCTCTATTTGAGCAAAAGATCTAAAAAACTGTGGTACTCTCTCTTTCCTTTTTGTGAGCAACTAAGGGTCTATTTGTACATGTCAGAAAGTTGAGAAATGGAAATGGAAATGGAAATGAAAAGTTAGAAAAAGGGGGTGTTTGTGCATGTTGGAAAGTTTGAAAAGTTAAAAAATTAAATTTTTTTAGAAATTCAGAAATTATATACTATTTGAAATTAATGTACAATACATGAAAATTATCAAATTGAGTACATTTAACACCATCAAATGCATGTGCTTTGATAAGTTTGAAGCACAAAAGATGTAATACAAATAGGTTAAAACACAATAAGTAATTCGTAATACAAATAGTTTGAAATACAAGTAGTTTGATAACAATCACAAAAGATACATGACTACATTGTTTTAAATGAAATTTCTTTCATCCCACATAGACATTGCATTATCATCACGCGTTTTGTTGGCTATTTTTTTCTTTGTTTTTGAGTCATTTCAATAGTAATATTTACATCTTTATGGGCTTCTTCACGATATTCTCCATTATCAATATCATCAATCTTTGCTAATTCATCTTCAAGGTCTTCTAGCAAATAATCTTTATCTACTTTATGAATGAAGTTATGAAGTAAAAAGCATGCAAGAACAATTATTGCTTGTGTTTCCATTGGAAATGAAATGTAACCCCTTAAAATTGAAAAATGATGTTTGACAACACCGAATGAACGATCAATCACTATTATCAACCATGAATGTCTATAATTGTAATTCTTTATAGCATTACTTGGAAGACGATTGACATCATATTCAAACAAATGATATCTAACTCTTCGATATGGGCACAAGAATTCTGGCCAATTTGGATAACCAACGTCTACTAAATAATATTTACCTACATTATATAATTATAAATTAACGTATGGTAAATGAATGATATTGTAAGTAACATGTTGATTATAAGTAATGTACCTATTGAAATCTGAAATCCATTAGGTCTATTAATGATAACTTGAAAAACTCTAACATTAACTGTAGATCTTTCCAATCCATTGAGCGCATAAACAAATTTCATATCAAAGTTACATGCAACCATAAAATTTTGTGAAAATTCATTTTTCGTTTTTTTAAATCTTGATGTTTCTTTTTTATAAATTGTTACCTTCATGTTTGTCCCATTAATAACACCAATACAATCCTGTTAACATTACATCATAATAAATTTAATATAATTACTCATATTGTTGTCAATTGAAAAAAAATGAACATACCTTAAAATATGGAAAAACGTTCAAATCATTATGGATTCTAGTTGGAGTTGATGTTGAAGGCTTTGCCACAAGCTTATTGTGCAATTTTAAAATACTATTTAACACTTTATTGAAATATGTACTAATAGTCCACGCACTACAATGAAATTGCTTTTTTGTTACTCCATATATTTGATTTTATCCTATTGTAACTAAAAACATGGCAAACTTTTCTTCTATTAAAATGTTGTCAGTACTATTGATTACTCCTTCATTTCTCATCAAATTAGTAAATTTTAGAAAAACATGTTGGCTTATTCTATATATCTCCTGACAATTATAAGTTTGATTTGGAAGTGATGGATTTAACAATCTTTTAATATAGTCTTGTCCTTCCTTACTGTAAATTCAATTTGTTCTAATAGAAATAGTACTTGCTATAGCTGTCATCCCTACAATTAAATAACACATGTACATTAACCTTTTTTGACTTTTTAGCATATTCCTCTTTTTCCTCTAACAATGTTGTCATTAAATTCAGTCATCTTTAAACAACCTACAAAAACTGATTATGTAAAAAAATACATATACATACATTACATAAATATGGTACATCTCAACAAAATCATTATGTAAAGAAACACAAAACGTTTCACAATTTGATTCAACTATATCAAATAAATGGACAATCATTGTCTTGTAATTCTCACTCTCAGAAAGATTTGATAGCTCAAATATTGTGTTCATGACTTCATCTTCTTTTTTCCCTGCAAGATTTAGTGTATCCTTTTGAATTGTGACCATTTCTTGTAATGTCTTATTGCTTCATATTACCTGCATCCTCTTTTTCACGTAATGTTAAAAATGCAGCTGTCGCTTTATCAAATGCAGTAACCATTAGTTCATAGGACTCAACATAAGGTCATGCATGCTTTTTTTTCTTGCGGCTGTTATAGGAGCCTATAACAATAGAATGCATATCAGTTTCTAAGTCTATAGGAGTTTGAGTACAAATTGGAGAAAAATTATCTTCATTGATATTATTTCGTGTATTTTGTTCAATTTGAGTTTGTGTCATCCTTAAACACCTTGCTATAACTCTTATAAGTAATGATGGTTGCAAAAATCAATGCAACTGGTTGTAAATCAATTAAGACTTTCCTTTGCATTGTGCACATTCTGAATGTTTCTAAAAAATATAAAACAAAACACTAGTAAATAAATGTATTAATTAAAGGCCTAAAAAAAGTCTATCCAAAATATCCATAAATCTAACATGAACGATGTTATTCCATACTTTGCTTGAAATATCTACAATACGTCTAACATAGGCTCAACCGTATCCACTTTAACCTTCAATCTGTGTAGTTCTTGTAGATAAGTCGTCATGTTTTGATGCAACTATCTACATTTTTTTTGGGTAATATTAACCTCTATTTTCTTGTTGTATCTTTTGATAACTTCATTTCAAGTTTCTCTTTTTATTTTTCCATCGTTGATCCTACCACCTATTTCATTCAACAATATCTCACTAAGATCTAATATTAAGTCATCAAGCTTTTGCATTCCAACTTGTACAACTCTTTCCTCCAAGTTTTTAGTCATCTGAACTAGTCATTACCTACAACTATTCATGCATTAAACAATGCAAATAACAAATTAGAAAAATCAGATTAGTAATATAACAAATCAGATGAATATGACAATGAAGAATAGGATATAATAGTGTCATATCTAGCAATATAGTATATATAGTTCCACTTCAGAAAAAACAAAATAAACTCATTAAACGATCTAATTATTTTAGAACATTTCATGCAGTCCATTCTAAATACTCTAACAGTGAATAACATTAATAGCTCATCTGAAGAAAATTTATAATCAGAATTTAAAATAAAAATGATATTTCCCAATAAAATCTCAAAGTATTGGTTCCTAATGATAACTCATGGTGAGCATTCAATACTACCAACAAATATCAATCAACCATTTCCATTTCATATTCACCAAAAATAACACAAAACATAAATAACATGATATTATTCATATTATCTTTTACTTTTTTTTAAAATACAAAATAGGAAGTTTATGATATACATATATAGCAATTCAAACAAATTTATACAATAACAATTTGAATCATTTTTACTTCTTCCATCGAAATTTTATTGATTCATCTAATAGAGATACTAGGTCTAAATATACATGTATTATTTCTATTAGAACAAATTGAATTTACAGTAAGGAAGGACAATACTATAGTAGAAGATTGTTAGATCCATCACTTCCAAATCAAACTTATAACTGTTAGAAGATATATAGAATGAGCTAACGTGTTTTTCTAAAATTTACTAATTTGATGAGAAATGGAGTAATTAGTAGTACTGATAACATTCTAGTAGAAGAAAAGTTTGCTATGTTTTTAGTTACAGTGGGATAAAATCAAATATATAGAGTAACAAAAAAGTGATGGAAGGATTTGTAGCGTGGACTGTTAGTACATATTTCAATGAAGTGCCAAATAGTATTTTAAAATTGTACGATAAGCTTGTGATGAAGCCTCCAACGTTAACTTCATTTAGAATTCGTAATGATTTGACCATTTTCCCATATTTTAAGGTATGTTCATTCTTTTTCAATTGATGACAATATGAGTAATTATATTAAATGTGTCATGATGTAATGTTAATAGGATTGTATCGGTATTATTGATGGGACACACATGAATGCAACAATTTATAGAGAAGAAACAACAAGATTTAGAAACAAGAAAGGCGAATTTTCACAAAATGTTATGGCTACATGTAACTTTTATATGGAATTTGTTTATTTCCTTAGTGAATGGGAAGGATTTGTAGCTAATGTTAGAGTTCTTCAAGTTTCCATTAGTAGACCTAATGGATTTTAGGTTCCATTTACTTATAATTAACATGTTACTTACAATATCATTTGTTTCTTACACGTTGATTTATAATTATATAATATAGGTAAATATTTTTTAGTGGGTGTTGGTTATCCAAATTGATCAGAATTTTTGTGCCCATATTGAGTTAGATATCATTTGTTTGAATATGATGCCAATCATCTTCCAAGTAATACCATAGTTAGATATGTATTTCTAATGGCTATGACAACCTTCCTTGGTAACTTGAGTGAGCTCCAATCAACAAAACTTCTCTTTGCCTGTAACCAAGTGGGCAAGCACTCTATATTTATACTTATTTAGATCTTAACGCGTTCTTAATATTTTGTTGGTATCTTGTGATTAGTTATACATTTCAATGTTATTGAGAAATTAGTAGTGTTAATGATGTATACAATTATATTAAATATTTATAAATATACACATATATATGACTGAAATATATTTATGAAAATATACATCTTAATGGTTGGTCAATTGTCTCCCAGGCACAGTAGGTGCCTAGGGAAATTGCCTGGACACTTTAATACCTTAATAAGTATAGGCAATCTTCTAAAATTTAGGATGCAACTCAACTTAGATACAACTCTAAATAAGTATATACTACATTTATATATAAAAATTCGATGGTTTAAATAATGCATTCAGATGGCATAAAATTGCCATACGAGTCATCATGACAAGATGCAACAGGCTTTATTTCAAAAAAGGATAGATTCTCATTTAGGATATAAAAACATCCTTTATACTTACGACAAAAATAAAAACAAAAGATGGTGGAGCTTTTGGATGGGAGTGTCCGAATTACAGCTGAGCTTCTTTTGGAAAGCTTGGTCAGTTAAAAGAAGGTTGGACAAGCTGAGGAAGGTATGGAATACGATATAAAAACATCCTTTAAAAGATCCTTGCCATATTGTTGTGTCAGTGGTTGGAGAGGAATGGTAGGATCTTTTAAAATGTTGCTAATGATGATGACCATTTCTGGCCCAAAGTGTCTAGTTGTGTAGTGATATGGATGACAATGTATGATGTTGAGGTGCTAGCTTGGTTGTAGATTGTCCTTATGACGACACTTGCATATCATATTTTGTTTTCTTCCATAAGTGCTGTTTTCCCACTTTTCTTTGTTGGTTTCGATTATCAGGTTCCAACTTTTGTTTTTTGTTTTGTTTTTCTGATTTCTGCTTGCCTATAGCTTTCATAGGTCTCCTTTTTCTTGATTTTAATATATTCTACCTTTCTGCACAAAAAAAAAGAAAAACTCAAGAGATCCATACAACAAACCAACCCAATAAATCACCAAAACCTGAAACTGGCAGCCATTGGTCAAGTTGCCTTTGTCAAAATACTTACATCTCTGACATGTTCTGAGTCATTCATATGTTGTGTCCCATGCCTGGCAGGTTTTGTTTTTTAGGTTGAGAACAGATCATTTTTCTCCAAATATTCTTTGACTTTATTTTTATTGTCACAAGTTTTTATTTAGATATTTGCTTGTCATATTGG
This sequence comes from Amphibolis antarctica, assembly GCA_024699675.1. Lineage (NCBI taxonomy): Eukaryota > Viridiplantae > Streptophyta > Magnoliopsida > Alismatales > Cymodoceaceae > Amphibolis > Amphibolis antarctica. The sequence continues at coordinate 18,311 of JAMKPZ010002392.1, forward strand.
ATTTCTGATCTTTTTCTATCTGCATGCACGTCATTCTTTTAGCTTAACCTGCTCACTCATTTTTTGTTTGTATTGTCACATCCACATTTTCTAGATATGAGTTCAAGACAAATCATCAAGAATGGATTGACTCAGTTAAGCCCAGGTTAGGGCATAATTTATCTGCTCGTATACTTGCTGCTGTTAATTGTACGCATGAGAATAATAAAACAATCTACAAAGCTAGGAGTGAGCTAAGAGCGGCTCTGCAAGGCCTTCTTAAGGTAAATGATGCAGTTTGCCCAATCAGTCTTTTTTTGACAAATACTTTTTCTTTATGTTTCCTTGTGATTGTTCTAGCCTGTATCACCCACATCTGCACGTTCTTCCCTGGAATAACTAGCCGTTGTAATAGTTAGGTGGATGGAAGTGATCCGTGAATGTGGACAACATGGTAAAGTAGAGGTGGAGGGTTGGTAGCTGCACGGTAAAGTGGTCATCCTTTCCTGAATGGAGGAAGATCAGGGTCTAGAATTGTGCTGTTTATAGGAAGGTTTTGAATAGCACTTTAAAGTTTTTCAGAATGTTAAAAATAGCATTTTAAATTTTAATTGTTGTTTCCTTGTTGAGTTGATGAATTTGCTTATGAAAAAAGGATGGATAAGAGTACCTTCTCTATATCTACCCATTCATATGGGTTATGCATATTAGTTTGATTTAAAACAATAATAAAATTACTTTAGCGTGCTTTTCTGCAGAAAATTTCACCAAGTTGATGTGGCAGTCTACAAGCATTCTATTAGTTTGTCTAGCCTCAATATAGACAAATTTTCTTTTAAAAAATTGAATTTTATATTCATATTTGAGCCGTCTATGAATACTCTGAGCACTAACTTGATTTCAGGTTTATGAGAAGACGTGACTTTAGATAATGTCATACTTTTAAGGTTCCCAAGTTGTAAGTTGGGGAGTCTTGGGCCTACTTAGGCACCCATTTAATTTTTGGCTTTCTATTTTTAAGTTTTCCTTTGCATCAATCACTCAGATTTTCTAGTTGTTGATTGCATGTCCAAACACACAAGGGGAGAACGAGAATAAGGGATTTTTTTACTCATGCATATGCAAGTCAATTGCCTGTCCAAGAGAATAAGGGGAAGTGTTCGTATGGGGCTCTAATGGTGCTTGAGGATGGAGGAGATGACCAAGTGTCGAGTTTTGGGTGTTTGCAAGTGTGGTGCCATGGCAAGAGAGAAGTCGTAGTCTTTGTTGTAGATGAAAATGAAGGGGAAGTAGGAGAAGAGAAGGAATGAAAAGGAAATAAAAGAAGAAAAAGGGAGAGGAAAGAAAAGAAAAGGAAAAAATGTGGGAGAGAAGAAAAATAAAAAATTATGTTAAAAAATGGTGGAAGTATTTATTTATTTATTTTTTTTTAAATTGAGTGCAGATTACATCTATTTACTTGCTTTTTGAAGATTGACTACATTTGTCTATTTGTTATACTACTACATTTGATTGTATCATTTGATGGTTATTCTATTGGTTTTAAGATATGATTTTTCTTAAACTTAGATTACTCTTATTATTACTTTTGTTATAGCAATTGCCAAGATTTCAAATATCAGTATTGTATCAAAGATTAGTCATTTGAAAAAAAAAGGAAATGTATCGATAATCAAAGATTGTATCAATGGAAATGCAATACATTTGTGCATACAAGTAAAAAATTCAAATTTCAACTTGAAACTTGGTGATAAGATAAAACAAGTTATGATAAGTATATAAAAATACCTAGACAAATTTTTTAGGCAATTATCATGCATAAAATGTCAATTAGATAAAAATATAATAGTCACATGCATGGAAAAAGTACTAAATCATGTACAAATAACCAAAAAAAGGTTGATGACATGTGATTTAAAAATCAAGTTATATTTCAACATATTTCAAGTTACATTTTAATAAAATCTAAGTACAGTTGAATATAATCCAAGTTTCAGTTAAATTATTTCAGGTTAATATTAATAGAAATCAAGTTATATTTCAATATATAATAGTTTATATTTTTATAGAATCCAGGTAGCAGTTTAATATTTATTACATTACATTTCAATAGATTATGTATTAGGTTATAATTCATATATGGAACACAAATTAATAAGATTATGCACCATACAAGGGGAGTTCCATAATCTTCATAATTAAAAATTTTATTGATTATAATATTTTAGAGTAAATTATATCGTTTTATTATTATAATGTAGTTAATGTATTTTAAAAAAAATCTCATATAAATTAATTTAAAAAATAGAAAATAAAGTTTGTGAGAATATAAGAGAGGTAGAAGAGGAATGCTATTCATAAGTAAACATAGTTTTCTAAAAAATATCAAAAATTTTGTGATTTTTAAATACTTTCACCATTTTTTAATCACAATTTTTATGTAATATTTTTTCATTTTATTTTTCCCTCTTCCCTTCTCTTTCTTCTCTCTCCGAATTTTTTCTTTTTATTTTTCACATGCTACTTTTTTATTTCTTCACCTTCTTTTTTTTTCCCCTTTGCATGTGTTTCACACTCTCCTCTCCTTCATTTGTTCTTCCCCACTTAAAAACCCTAATGGGTTGTGGTGATGGTAGTCTGACAGAGAGGAATGGAGGCTTTGATGATCAACAAAGTTAGTTACAAATAATAATATTACTGTTAGGGGATCTGCTGTCCCCTAGCCTTTTCATCTTGGCTGAAGAAGTCCTTAGTCATGGTCTCATGCAGATTTTTGACTCCAACCCTTGGAGTTGTTGTCATTTTGGTTCTTTTGATCAGGTTATCTCTCACCTTGTCTTTGTCCATGACATTCTTATCTTTATGAATGGGAAGAAGAAAGTCATCCAGATTGTTTTAGATTTTCTAGGACTCAACCAACAAGCCTCTAGTCAAAGAATTAATGCTAGGAAAAGCCACTTCTTGGCTGATGAGAAAATGAATTTGAAAAGGTGTCAGGACTTTGCCGCTCTCATTGGATTCAGCCATGGAAGTTTTCCTTTTAAGTACCTGCATGATTTTTAAAGGTTGGGCAAAGGCCTCTTATTTTGAGCATGTGCTTGACAAAATTCATAAGAAATTGGCTAGGTGGCAACACCCTCTTTTGAGTCATGGCAGCAAGATTTTGCTTATCTGGCATGTGTTGTCCAACATTCCTATCTATATCTTAAGTATGTTTGATGTCCCTTTGTCGATCATAAATCGGGTGCATTGAGAAGAAAGAGAAAAAGGAAGAAAGAAAAAAAAAGAAAGAGTAAAAGGACGGAAGAAAAAAAAAAGAGAAAAGGAAAATTTTAAAAAATGAAAAATAAATAAAAGAAAAAGTATAAAAAGATAAATGAAAAAAATATAAAAATTACATGAAAGATGAAGTCATTAACCATGTAAAAGAGAAAGTATAAATGAAAAGATAAATAACAAATGTAACAATAAAAAATAAATATAAAAATAAATTGGATGAATAAAATTCAGTTGAATGTGATTTTGTTATGTTAGAGTTATATCATTACTAATTTAAATAAACGTAATTCAACTCTAAAAAAAGTCTAACTTCAACAAAAAACTGCCTAGTACAAATAAATGGAATAAACTCCAACAAAAATCCAACTTAAACAAAAATCTGTGTATAACTCTAGCTTTAGCTTCAGCCAAAAAAGCTACAAACAAATACTACCTTAGTGTTTTATAGTTGTTTCCATGAAAGTATTGCATTTTCATTGATACAATTCTTGATTTTTGATACATTTCCTTTTTTCAGGGATCGATCCTCAATATGATACTGATATTTTTAATCATGTTAATAATATCATCTTATTTTGATTTATACTCAATATTGTATGGTGGAATGAAAACTGATAACAATTCTTCCTAATTTTCCAAATGTAGGAATGAAATACAACTATTGTATTTTATTCCATTCCATTCCATTCCCATTGCCATTCTATTCTTGAGCTAATTTTAGTATCTAGCAATTCAACTTTGATGTCATGTAGGACTTGATGTTATAAAATGATGTGGCAATAAAACTTAAACATATCAGTGGCATATCAATGCAAAAATGGGAAACAAAAACATCATATCTAGACAAAATTATCATATCAACATCAGTTTTAAGGTCTTGTCATCAAATTGAAAAAATGAGACAGGTGGGTGAAATTTCACTGACATGTGTTAAGTATCATTGTTTGATTCCATGGATTCCATTCCATTGTATCAAATGCTACAATAACTATTAGAACTCAATAAATCTCCATTTTGAGCCATAGTAATTGGCAACATTATTTTTATGAATGGTGTTGATTCAAGTTGTTCTTTCTGATTAATTATCCTCAAATAATTATAATTTCATTGCTGTTATCTGTTCTTATGCTTTGCTTAATTGCTTTTCTTATTAGGATGAGGGAATTTTGGTTTTTCCCACGGTTCTTGACACTCCACTGAAGCTTAATTCAAAAAAGCTTGTTGCCGAATTTGAGGATAGAGCACTCCTATTATCAAGTATTGCAGGAGTTTCTGGATGTTGTCAGGTATTTAAAGTGATGTCACATAATATAATGTTGCAAATGAATCAGATGTAGCTTTTGTCATATTCATTAAAGTTTTGGTTGAAACAATTCAGTTAAGGGTACTATAATATTTGTTGTCAAATATTACATTTTAAAACAAATACAAATTGTCGTCAATATTGTTACCAAATATATTGCAAGATAATTTTTTTAAAAGAAAATGCTTAAATGGGTGCCTTTTTGAAAATAGTATAAATTTAAATATATATATATATATATATATACTTGCATACAATCACCACCGTTATCAAATTAATTGGATAAAAGGGATGTTAGTTCAATTACATAATTGAAAAATATATTTTTTATGTGTATTTAAAATTACAATTAAAATTTTAAACAACAAACTAAAGTATGAAAATAGTAAAATCTTGTCAATAACAACTACTCAAAAAATAAAAAAATGGGAAAACTGGGAAATGATATTTTTAAAATAAGAAAATCAGCCATTTAAATGGAAAATGCGGCTATTTTCAAGCTTTTTCAAAAAGAATATGTTTTGGGTGAAAAAAAATTGACAGAAGTGGCATTTAAATGGCCACTTTCACTCTTTTTTTTCAATAATAGATGTCATACCTCCCTTGGATTGAGAGAGCTGAGCTATATTTTTGTTAATTAATATATTTAGTAGTGTTTTATATGTGTCATTTAAATTTTAAATCTTGTAGTGTTTATATTTAGTAAATATTGAAGTTGCCATGTTTTTGGGCCTATTCGGTAAAAAGGTGCTGGACTCTAGTCACTATGCAACTCTAACTCTGTACAGTAATTTACTAGATCCCTATAGTAAAATACGCTTAATTCACAGAATTTCTGGGTGAATGGAGGAAGTTCCAATCGGAAAGGAGCTAGGACAGACGAGCATTCTGTCATGTATGTCAGATGTAACATGTAATAATCCGTCCACCTGTCATATAATGGAATTTTCGTACATCAGGTATAGAGATTCTGTTAATACAACGGAAATACCAACAGAACTAAAGGATAATCTGGTGTTAGTGTTGGTTGATTTCCCATCAGGTCTGTTGGAAATTTCAGAGATTTTAGCGATGATGTACATATGCATTTGCATATATGGAATTTTTTTAATGGGTTAACAATAAACAAACGTGCCCACGTCCTTTGGTTTTTTAATTGAAGATGTTCGATAGTTATCTTTTTATGAAGTTCACATTTTTTAAAACTACTTCACATATTTATGGATGGCTGGACAATTTTTTCTACCTCTGCTTCATTAACACCTGTTTGTGGACTGCTGCGTTGTTTTAACATGTTACAACACTTTTAAAATTTGGGTTGTGTATTTGTGGTGCCAAATATTCATGGATTTCTGTGGGTGCCCACTAAATTTATGAAAGAATCACTCATGCATATACACCATACCTATCTTTTTGAAACTTTCGTGAGAAAAACTTACATCAGAGCACGTGCATGATGGTGCTCCATCCACAATCATTGAAAATGATAAAATCACTCTCAGATTTTACTTACCGAACAAGGCCTTTGTTAATTAATATATTTATTTGGTTTGATTACTATCAATGATGATTTAATGAAATTTGTTGAGAGGAAACATGATAAGCATTATTGATGTATATTTTTGGCGTGTATGTATCATATTTGTAATGGTTAAGGACTTCACTTTCTTCAGGAGGGAGAGGTCATGGATTTAAATTTCTTGGTTACATTTTTGAAATTTATCGGATTATAAGATGTTAGAATGTATGAAAAATAAATCCTTATATAGATTTTTTAAGGTTAGATTAAGTTAGATGTGGGTGGGTTTAGTTCCACATTGCTAGTGTTGTATTTGTCATTTCCTTGTAGCCTCTATACATATAAAGGTCCTTATATATCACTCCTACCTGTTTTTGTTCTTCAAACATCAGTAAGATCTGAATCCGTCTATTTATCTGAAAAATCTGAAAACCAATACACATTCAGATCATTATGCCAAGGAAATCCTAATGCAAAGCAGATTACATCTGGATAGCTGGGAACATTGTTATGTCATCTCTACATGCTGTCCATCAGTGCTGTTTTCTAATCTGTATTTGTTTTTGAAAAAAATAGTTTTTCCTTATTTAATGCCATACACAAGAAGTCAACAAATTTTGCACGTTAATTTCTCTCAACAGGTTGCTATACCACTTGGTAGTTTTGATGGTTATCCTGTTTCTGTTTCACTCCTGGCTGCACATGGGGCAGACAAGTATCTTCTTGATACTGTTTTGGATATTTATTCTTCTCTTCATGAGCAAGTTAACATTGCTTCAAATTCATTGCCTTCGCCTGATACAAATGGGGACATGGATACATCTGAACTCCTAAAAGAAAAGGTAATGTTTTCTGCCTTTCTTGTTTATATATTTGACTTCATATTTATGCTGGTAGAAAGTTATGCAACCCATATCTTATGCATTTTTCCGATAAGACAATGGGTGTTTTCTTGAACGTTCACTTATAATGTGACATTTAGTTAATAGAAAATACGTAGTTAATTTCACTTGCTGTATTTTAGCTGTTTCTTTGGGCAGCGATGATATATTTGTATATTTTGCATTAGATCAAATTTTGAATGTTTTTTTTGCATGTGACTATGCACATGTTGATTATCTTTGATGTGGAATTTTAGGTTGTAATGATTTTATGACTTCTTTCTCCATTCACATCTTCTTGTCACAAACCTTGTTGCATAAAGAACCAGTTGAAAAAGAAATCCTCCTCTCCTTAACTTTCAATTTCTGCGTTTTATAAAATTTGCAAGATTGTTGTTTCATTTTCATCACAGATGATGTCACCAATGCATATTGAATTTAAGTAAAATTTTTATCATATGATCATAAAATTTATACCATTACTTTTACTCTATCATGTATTGATAGAGAAATATAAAGATAACTCTTGGAGAAGTGTCCTCTAATAGAATAATAATAATCTGAGTCATATTTGCAATGCATACGGTTGGCCATATGAATCCTTTTCTTTTATGTATCTTTATCTATGATTAAATATTTTGTTAAATTACATAATTTAAATCTTTTTTCTCAATTCCTAACTAAGTAGTTTTAGGCCTTTACTTCTTTTAGTTTCTTCTGTATTAATTAATCACCTAAGTAGATTTTATTTTATCTTATCTTCATTTAGTTTGAATTCTACTCTATTCCTAATAAAATGTTTTTTAACTTATCTATTTAAAAATGGCCTGTATTGATATAAATAAAAATATATAAATATAGAAATATATATGTATTTTAAAATTAAAATATATGTTAATATTGGTGCCTAGGTGCCTAAGGCTACCAGTGCATTGCGTGGGCACCTTGGAGCTTTAATGACCTTGCTTTTAACGCCTTAAATGATTAAAAATTAAATTTGGTTTTCTATATTTATATTTTTTGACTTAGTTACTGTAAATTTCTTAAAGTTTCATGCTGTAATCTGTACATTATCCCATTTCTATGGACTTTTCTGTTTTTTACCAGATTACCACCAACATTTTTGTCCAAGTCTTTGCAGTTTCCTATGCTTTTTTGGTCAACTCGTAACAAAACTTTGATTCTATGATTATGGCAACTCCTTTCAATGCCATTTCTATGAATACCTCACTACATAGTGGCAAAGTGCAGAACTGGACCTTTGTTGAGATCTTTTGGTGCCACACCTTCGCTTCTTAATCTTGTCAAATGATCATTATCTTTAAATGTTCAAGCCTTCAAGCTGTTCACATGTTCTTATGAAAGGTAAGGCAACAACATGATAGAACTATGGCTAGAACAAACACATTGTTTTGTTCCCAACCCATCTAAAGGGAAAATTCAATGCATGAGGCTTTCACCAACATGGAGTCTAAACTTCGAAGATAATTCAATTGTATGTAGTCTAATAACCTTTCATAATGAAGAGATTGTTTCTTATGATTTGAACCTGTAATCTCTACTTCCTAATGGATTAACCTTATCATTATTCCAAGAGTCACTTTTCTTATTCCTAACCAATCTCTGGCAAAAATCTGTCCGTTCCCCTGGCAACCATACCTGAACTCCATAATGCATCTTACCACCTGCCTCATCACCCCTTGCCACACCTCCTTTTCTCCATAAAGCTCAAATGTGAGCCATATGAGAGAGTGGAATTTTGATTCTGTTTGTTGGTTTAGGGCCTTCCAATTCCAACCAGCCCTCTAACTATGTTAGAATGACTGCCAAAGGAGAATTGAAAGCCTTTTTCCCTGATCACATTTATTCAAGATGACCTTTTGCCGTTCAAGTAAAGCTATTTGTCAAGTAATGCTACATTGACACCTTGTAAACCCCAAAATTAAAAAAACTGACCTCATTGCTTTTGCTTATTTTGGCCCATAGTAGTGTATGAGATCTAGATACTGTATCTTTTTTGTCTTCTCTCCCTACCAATTGTTTTATTATACCGTGAAGCAAAGTTGTTAAGGCAGACACCTTGGCACCTAGGCATTAAATGGAAATGCCTTGGGCAGTGCTTTGGGTATTTTAAAGTTAAATGGATCTTTTTTTTAGATCCATTTATTTATTTATTCAAGAGATATATGACTTATATTATGGGATTTTGTCTATTCTTTTCCTTTTTTCATTCTCCAAAACCCTAGAACTCCAATTCCTCTTTCTATCCCATATCTCCAATGACTGTACATTCTCCAGCAAGCCTCTTTGAAGAGAGATGAATGAGAGACTTTTTTTCATTGACTTGTATGTTTGTTTTCATGTTGAGTACTTGAGACTTGAAACAAATTGTAAACTTATTAGAATTTTATATGTTGATGTGTGACTTTTAATGTATTTTAAATTTTTCCATGTCCATTAGAAGTGTGTATTTTATTGTTATAAGACCTAAAAATTGTGCCTGCTTCCTTGTTTAGTATATGTGCCATTTTTCTACTATTGTAATATTTATATGTACACAGTTAAAATCTGAAAAATTTGCACAGAAATTAACATTTTAAAATAACACCTAGGTGCCACCTTAGTGCCCTAGGACAATGCCTTTACTCCTTGGTGCTTTAACAACATTGCCCTCAAGTTTAGGAGCCATTGCCACAGGAAAATGGGTGAGTCAGTAATTGTCACCAGCTGCTACCATTATATTATCCACTGGTCTTGATCGGTAATTTATTTTTTAATATGATGGTTGAAATCTCCTAAATTTTGTGATCATAATTTAGATGCTTCCTACAGGGAAATGCTGCATTTAAAAGGAAACAGTGGAACAAGGCAATTAGCTACTATTCAGAAGCCATCAAATTAAATGACATGTGTGCAACTTATTACTGTAACCGAGCAGCAGCTTATCTAGAACTTGGATGGTTTGTACTTTCTTCGATATTATTTAAATAAGTTGATGCTACTACATTTATGTATATAATTTCTACCTCTATGTCCTTTTCTCATTATTGTCATAATTAACATTTCCATTGGTGTTGCTACGCAGTTTTCAACAAGCACAAGCAGACTGCACTCAAGCTATTGTTTTAGACAAGAAGGTAACTACATATATATGTTGGACATCTATGTTTTGCACTCTACTGTAGGTGTTTTCGTGAGAATGTTTACTGAAAACTTCCACGTTTAGTCTTGGAATGCTTCTATTTTTAAACCCAAGGTGATTTTATAAGTGGTCAAATTTTCAAACGGTGTTGGAATGATTGGCACCTGGGAAAGATCTTATTCTATTTTTTGTGGTAATGTGTCAATGATGGAGTGGAATGACTTCTGATTCATTTATTTTTTGCATTATGACCTAGGAATGGACTTTGAGAGCAACCATGTCCCAATTCAGGCATCTGCTGCAACACCTTTATTTAGTAATGAAATTCTAGTTTTTGCATTATCTGAAATATTCTCATGACCAATTATAGTAAAAATAACAATTCATGAAATCTAATGATTATTTTCAAAGGAATATGAATAAATTATGAAAAAGTTGTATGTAGAGATGTGAATGCTTTGATGGACGTATAGTAATATTACCAGAGATAGGTTAAAAACAATTTCATTAGGAGTAAAGTAGGAGTTGCATCAATTGAAGATAAGAGAAAATTAACTTAGATGATTTGGTGATATCCTTAGGAGAGTAAAAGATGCATCAATTAAGTGAGAATAATTAATTGGTATAGAAGAAATTAAAAGAAGTCGAAGATGACTTAAAACTAGTAGATTAACAATTGTGACAAATTATTTAAATTTATATAATTTAACCGTAGATAGAAATACATAGAAAAAAAGGATTCATGTGATTAACCCTACACAGTAGAGATTGTTATTGTTGTTGAATGTGAATAAATTATTATTTACTCAGAAATGCCAAATGGTCTATTTGTGGATAACCCTTTTGCTATATGATATCATATATAAGTAACACTATGGCTACTCACCAGGATTAGCTGACCCTAAGCCTTATGTCAGAGTCTAAAAGAGTGGGTTGTGTATGGATTCTTTGTTTGACTCCATGCCACTGAAACCTTCGTTTCTTATTTTGTAATTATTTCTGAATGTGTTTATGAGATTTGAAGGGTTATGCAGGATTTTGTCATCATCTAAGCCAATGTCCTCTGTTATATCATTGTTTGCTACATGTTTGTGATAATGTTACCTTGTTGGTTTAGAAAATGTCAGCATAATTCATTAATGTGTCAAAATGCTAAAGCCATAATTTCTTTCAATATCTAAGCACTTCTTTAAGGGTTGTTTGGGAGCCATGTTGAAGTTGATCCAAAATATTCTCCACAAGAGAGAATCAGCTAAAATCATGTGAGAGAAATGGCTTGTAAATGATGGGTTTTTGCTTCTCTAGAGAATCACCAAATTCTCTGTGAAAAGTCGTCGTTGTCGTCGTTGCCCTTAACAATATGAGTTTATTTTCAAAAAAGGCATTTGCCTTTATTAAATCTGTCATTCATTAACCCATGGTCTTCTTATGGCAGTGTGGACTGTGGAGTGCCTTTCAACCTACCCCTTCTGATCTTTCTTGCAAACCTTCCCGTGGTAGTTTTTATGATAGATTTAAGGAATGTGTTGAGGGGAATGACGTTATTGTTAGAGCTTTTGAAAGTGGTTTTGGCAGTGACTGTCTAAAGAAGCATCAATATTGATAAGGTCTAGAGTTAACCTCTCTATTTCTTGCGAATGTTCCGTACCTTAATCATACTTCTTAAAGCAGCAAGGCAACACAGAATTGGTCGTGGACATCTGGGACTCCTTTTTTAATAATATTTTTTTTTTCCAAAACTAATATGTATGTATGCATATTATATATATTTTTAGGGTATTCTATAACAAAAATAAACTAAAATTATACCTAAGAAATCAAAGAAATAAATATCACATCTAGGAGTCAAAACATAATATTGGTTATTACTCATAAATGTTAAAAGTTTAAAGATAGGTAATATCATAACATGAAAATGTAAAGTTCTACAAAAGTTAAAACATATATAGCAACGTAAAAGTTAATTAAGATAAACACTACAAACTAAATCACTAATTCCTCATTCATTATCATCATCCTCCATTTCACCATCAAACTTATCATTAAATTAAAGACCTCATCCTCTTCCTAATTTTTCTTGTCTATGAATTCTTTTTGTTGTTGAAAAATGGGTTCTTTGCATTTTCTTCTATAAGTTGCAAGAATATCTCTACTCCCACGTTCAGAAGAAAGTCCACCTCCAAGGTCACATGCTTGAGAACTTGAGTTGGAGATTTTCTTGCTCTTTTTGGATGTGGACAATCTAAAGACTTCAATGATCCCATTGCTTCATCAACTTAGTAACTAAGAGCGTTCTCTCAATAAACAAGTTCATTACAAATTTCATCAACTTATACATCTTCATTCCATCATTAACTTTCTTTACTTAGTGGAGTTATCACATACTCTTAAAATTTCCTTGGCTATTTTTTAATACAAGTAGTTATTTCATTTCAAAGTTTATTTATCTCTACATCTAGTTTTCATATTCCTTTTAATAAGTTCTCTAAATATCATTTTCTTTTCCCTTTTTAGATTCCACCATTTAATTATTAGGTTCCTATGGACATTAGTCCTTGTCTTAATCTTGATACTAACATCCAACACCAACAACCTTTGTTGAGTAGTTAAGTTTTCACTTGTTTATCTTATAATCCTTGCATATTCTTTGATCTATTTCTCTAGTAAGTAAAATATCTATTTGACTAGCATTTGAAGCTTCTAAATGTAGTTAAATGTTCTTCTCTTTTCCTGAAAAAACGTTTTGCTATCAAAATGTCACAAATTACATTGAAGTCTAAAATTAAATTTCTTTCTTTATTTCTATTTCCAAAACCAAATCCTTCACGGTTTCTTACTTTCATTCATATCCTCTATTAACTACACTTCTAATTGTAGTTAAATGTTCTTCTATTCGACTTTAGTCCTTGTCTTAATCTTGATACTAATATCCAACACCAACAACTTAAGTTGTGTGGTTATGTTTTCACTTGGTTATCTTATAATCCTTGAATATTCTTTGATCTATTTTTTCTAGTAAGTAAAATATGTATTTGACTAGCATTTGAAGCACTTCTAAATGTAGTTAAATGTTCTTTCTTTTCCTGAAAAACTGTTTGCTATCAAAAGGTCACAAATTACATTGAAGTCTAAAATTAAATTTCTTTCTTTATTTCTATTTCCAAAACCAAATCCTTCATGGTTTCTTTCATATCCTCTATTTTGCTCCCTTATTTATTTTTTTTCTCCCGTATACAAAATAACCTACTAGTATATTTATATTGTTGGATCTATAATTAGATCTTCCAAGGATCTACTTAGAATCCAATAAAAGACCCCACTGGTCCAAGCACTAAGATGCCCAGGTCCTTATGGTGCCATGGGCACCTAGGTCTTGCCTACGCAGCCACCTCAATAACTATGACCCTAATGTTATCTTGTCATGACTAATGAGTGTGTCCCCTATCTATGAAATCCAAGTCCTTTACTTTTACTAATGCTGCAATGAATGTGGCATTATAAATCAAACAATGAGTATGATCTACTTACATAGGTCACAATGCTTAAGCCTAAGTGTCTTGTGCCTTAAAATTATCTTTTATAAGAGCAAACGTTTTAAACCACAACTTCTCCAACTATTGCAGTTTATTAGTTTTTTAACTTGATCTCAATGATTGTGAGTTCCCTAAATGAATGTTCAATTTGCTTATCTGTTTCTTCAAATATCTGTAGATAGTTGCACATCAAGGACAAAAACCTTTCAATCAAGTCCCTCTTTCTTTGGAGTTCATTTCAATTGCTTCATACGAATGTGTTCTAATGTTCATTTGGGAAATCTTTCATTGTGGCATCTTGACTAATGCTATTCTTCAAGAATGTAATTTTCATTTTTCTAGCTCCTAGTACTTGCATCTGGTGTTTGTGATTCTTGACTTTGCATTCTTGGTGGTGGTCTTTACCTGATGAGCTATTATTGAGATGTACATTAGGCTTCTTTTTCTTCAGATGTGTAAAATGTTGTGTTGTCATAGGAGGTGGCATTCTGTGGTAATTCCACATGCCATTGTGTGGAGTTGGTTTGTCACTTTTGTCTGACAACCATTGTTGTGAGATGGGAAATTATGAGAGGCTTATTTGGCTATGTGCTTGCACATCCTTAGGGTTTACACATTTACCTAAGTGACAATGAATTAGAAGGGTTGTGGCTATGGGCAAAAATTGTTGCTTCAGGATCACGTCCGTGCCTGGCTGTGTCGTCCTTTGGCTTGGATCCCATCAGATTGATAAAAATTGTAGGATCTTTTGTAAAGTGTCTTACTTGGTTGGAATTGCATGTTCGGTACTGTTTTCATCTTTTGGAGCACACAGGTCACAGGCTCGCATGCTATTGTTGATTCAATTGATTTCATTAAGCACTTGTATTTTTTTTATTTTTTCGTTGTTCTTGCTTTTCTTTACCACTGTACAAGCTCTTTCTTATATATATATATATATATATTCAATCAATTACTAATAAAAATTTTGATAATAACCCAAAGGAATACTGGTGACTCTAAACATTGTTTTGAACATCTTGATTGTTGTTCAAACCACCATTCATTTACAGCTCCTTCACTATAGCAGCAAGAGCTGCTACTGTGGTAGCTCTTGAAGAAGCTGTTACAATAGCAGTTCTTCTAATACTGCAGCTCAACAAATTTCTTTAATATTTAGTATCTTAATAATTCTTTTCTTTTTTTTCCTTTGAAAGAAAAACCTTACATGCTACATTTCCATTTTCAGAATGTAAAGGCGTACTTAAGGCGAGGAACTGCAAATGAAATGCTCATGCTTTATAAAGAAGCAGGCCAAGGTAGGGTGCATTGGTGGATCCTATCTCTTAAAAAATGTCATTGCTAAAACTTTTTTAAAATCATCTGCAGTTTATCCTGTAGGTAGAAATGATGTGACTTTAAAATGCCATAAGCCAAAGCCATAATTTGCTAATTGCTATTAATCGATAAGGGTGACTATCAAGATATCTCACCATTTTTTATTTCTCTTTTTATTTTCTATGAAAAAAGGGGAAAAAGAGATCACCTTTTGGGAACAGTGATCTGGACCTTTCCAGATAAATATCATAAAAGATAAAATGCTGATAACTAAAGTTTAGTATGTAGTGCAGAAGTGTTGTACTTTTCAATTCCCTTGAGGCAAAGCTAAGGTTTCTATCAAAAGATAATGTTCTAATAGTGTCTTAATGTCTATTTGGCACGGGAAAAGTGATGAATTCTTAAAATCCTTTCAAGGCAATGCACGGTTTGCTATTAAAAGATTAAATGCTGCTGAGATTTATTTCATACTTTTGGGGGACAACAGTTTAATCATAAGCTTGATTTTTGGACACAATCAGGTTGGTGCCACATGGGTCACATGTGTCGGCATGGCAAACTCCAAAGGCAAGATGTGGACATGACTTTGTATATAAAATCAAATGTGCAAACGTTATCTTTCTTGAGCCCTACATGATGAAATTATAACTTGGATTGTTGTTGTTTAATATCTTTTAATTGGAATGTATGTAGTAACAAGTTGCAATTCTTTCAAGATGAATACGAGTGCACACAGAGATTCAAAGGGAGTCTTTTTAAGCAAAAAATATTTCTTATATCACATGAACTGAGTGCACAAAATATTTCTTTAAATTTTCAAATTTGAACTTTATTTTTTATATAACGTTTTAAATTCTAAGCTTTTGTGATATGTGTTTTTGAGAATGTTATACAGATCAAGCCTGGTTGGATTGGGTGAGAACTTGTGGATTTGGGTCAGGAGTAGTTGGTGTAGACCTTGTTGACTCAGGTAGATCATGTAGATTTGTGTCAGGCTTTCCTAGTCTGGTTGATTTGGCCAAGTTAGGTTAAGTCAAGCTGGGTCAGGTAGGATCAGATGAATTGAGATGCTTTCCAATTCAACTTAGTATGGACCATTGTTAGTGGAGTACATGGTTGAATGTCACGTTAGTTGCTCTTTGATCTTTTCAATAAAAGCCAAATCATTAAACATCTCATCCTTCAATGTGTATTTATGGGTAAAATGCAACAATTAGACCTCTCCAATTGTGGAGAATTGAGGATGATTTGAATTTGGGTCAGACTGAAGAGGTTGGATTTATTGCAACACCAACTGATTTTGTTAGACATCTCAGATCCTTAAACATCTCATCCTTCATTATGTATTTAAGGCTAAAATGCAACAATTGGACCTCTCCAATTGTGGAGAATTGGAGAGGAGCTGGATTCGGGTCAGACTGATTCATGGGTCAAACCAATCTGGTTGGTGCAACACCAACTGATTTTGTTAGAAGTGCTGAATAATTGCAGAGACCATTAACACCAGTTGCAGTCTTTTTTACCAAGTTTGTTACATTTTTTGCCTCATTCATTTTTTTTTCCTCACACTTCCTTTATAGAGGTCTATAATACCACTGTAACGCATATGTAAAAGGATGTGGAAATTATTGTGCATTGATTAAATTTTCTTGCTCTGTTCTTTCTCTGCCATCTTCTTCTTCATCATGTTATCATTTGCTGTCTATCAATCCATGGCCTCCATCAGATCTGTCAACAAGAATGGCACATCTGTCACCAACACATCCTCTCCTTCTGTTTCGCTCTCCTCCAATGTCTCCCACTCCTTTCTCCAATCCATGTCTAAAATCTCATATCTAGTATGGTCTGCCCAATTCAGAGATATTCTCTCCATTCATGACCTCCATATCAATTATCCATAGCTCCCACCACTGCCCTTTGAAAGTGTCAATTACAGCCACTGGCAGTGGACTGATAAATTGGTTCTCAGCTAGATCCGTGCCACATTCATTCTCACAATACAAACCATGCTGATTTGCTGCTCTTTGGCACTTGAAGCTTGAGGGTGTATTGTGACTCCAATTGATTTTGTTAAAAATGCTAAATAATTGCAGAGGCTGTTGGCACCAAGTTCAGTCTTCTTTTACCAAGTTACATTTTTTGTCTCATTCATTTTTGCCCTCTAATGCTTCCTTTAGAGGTCTATAAATACCCATGTAAGTCATTTGTAAAAGAGTTTGGAAATTAATGAGCAGTAATTAAAATTTTCTTCTGTTCTTTCTTCACTATCTGCGCCCCCCCCCTTTTCTCCATCGGGATTAAGTTGGTTAAAGTTGCATCCAGTCATATCAGAGACTAATTCATGTCAACTGGAGCAGAATCTAGTGGGCTTTGGGCTGCCACCTCCATCGTCACCAGCCCATTGTTGTTGCCCCCATTTCCGTTACTGAGTGTTAGGGTGTTATTGTATGTTGTGTTGTGGGTAATTGGTTCCAATTTGCTACTTGTATGTTTATCATCCATATGTAATCTCTTTGCATAGAGCTCTTGTCTTGGTTAATGGATAGTTCTACTTTCACCACTCAGAGTGTCAAAGGAATGAAATACTATTATTCTATTCTTACAGCAATTCCATTGTAAAGGCCATTGCAATGTACCAGATGCAATATTAGTTTTGTAAGCCTTACAAATTACGAATCATTTGGAACTTTGCTGTTCATCATATTAAAAGCTATTTTGTCTGCAGATTTCAAACACGCATTAGTTCTTGAACCACAAAACAAGGTTGCAATTGATGCTGAGAAGAGACTGAAGAAACTTATGCATTGATGGAAGTTGAAATCATTTTAGGCACAACATTAAAATACGTGCCATCCCTGGTCAGAGTGAATTTTTCTCAAACAATTGAGGTTGATTCAGCTTGCCTGTATCTGTGTATTTAAGAATGACAGAAATGCAGCAACGTTTTCAACAAGTGCTAGTTTTGGTAGTCAAATAAATTTCTGATTTATTGAGATGGAGCGTGCAGAAGGTTTGGTGGCACAATTTTGGAAATCATCATGTCAAAGCGCTTCCTGTAAATATTGAGCCTGTGCCATAAACGATCAAATGTGTCATTCCATCTGATTTTCACAGTGATGTGAGTAAACACCGTGGTTGTTGCCTTAGCCTGTGTTTGTTACCGGGGTTACACTATCATGAAGCTCCTCTGGTCATCATTCCTTGGAAATTATTGAAGCTTGTAAAATCAAATTTCTGATCATCACAACAATGAATTTTCTGTAAGGAGTGTCACCTTTTTCCCAATTTTTGGCAGTAGTTTTTAAATTTATTCAGTGTTTTGGTATCTGTATGATCTTCTCGTTTTCTCAGAGACAGGTGGGACATTGGTGGAAAGACACCCATGTATCAGTAACATGAGCTTGTGAACCAAACAAAAAGTTTCCAATCAGCCATTGTACTTGAAGAATATTGCATCTAAACATTCCTCTTTTCCCTGGTTGGGCTTGCTTTTTTGTTTGATGTTGTTAGTGTTGCTTTGCTAGAATTTTGACTTGGATTTTCCTTCTTTTAGGGTTTTAACTGAGGTTCTCTTCTACAACAGCACTCCTGCTCCTTCCTCGTATGATCCTATCATTAACCATATTAAGAGGTATATGAAAGTTATTATATTGCATCATGGTATGCAGTAGGAGGTTGTGATCAGCTACAAGAAGTAGTAGGTCATATTGTGAGTGGGTTATGGCGTGTAGAGTCTGTATCATGACCTTATGGTCAAGTAACATGACATCACCCATGTTTTTTAGGATGTTAAGTGCAACTTGGGGATTGACATGGGTGGCTTGGGCAAACATGACCTTATGGTCTTCAAAGGTGGCATGAATGAGGTCAGAAATATCTGCCCTGGCCTTTTAAGCTTAAGAGGCAATGTTGAACATGGGTGGTGATGGGGAGGATCATGGATCGGATCATATTGAGATGTGGAGATCTATAATCCTTGCAGTCTAGATGCGGTGTACATGGTGTAATAGTAGTTTATGGGTGTGTTTGGTAATGAGATGTTTTAATTTCGAATATTGTGGAGAATTGAGAGTTGAGTCTCATTATTAAATAGAGTTGAATTTCATAGTGAATTGTGAGATAAAAATTTGTACATATGGATTTATTGGTTTGACAGTGAAACATGATTAGAGGGTGAAAAATCTCATTCATGAGAGATTAGAAAGTAGAAGGGGCATTAGCTATAGCCTAAAAGTCATTACAAGGAATTCAAAATGCCCTTGATGAATATGTCTGAGATCTCCTCGACTAGGTGACCTTGTTTAGTTACTGAGATCTCCTCGACTAGGTGACCTACTTTCCTTCTGTGCAAGAACGTCATGAGTTTGCAATCAAGATCCATCAAAATTGGCCCCAATTGGTGAAGCCATTACACTTCGAATATGACATCATAGAGCGCTATCTCCATCAGATATACATCCACCGTAATGACTGCGCCTTGGTAGCTTATGGCAAACTCCTTTGCTTCTCCTTCGATGTTCAATGTTCCTCCTCTGGCCACCCTAACAAAATGACATCTCTCGTTGATATCCTTCGGACTCGAACCCAACGACCTGTTAGTGAATTTATTATCTTATCGGTTTTGATGATGAAAAACTTAAGTATTTTAATGTTATTTTTACTTCATCTCTTCTAATAATGAACTACCTGAAGAATTTTTTATTTCGGTAAAACTATAAAATTTCTAGTCTAACTAAAAAATATTTGGTTACTTATAGTGATATTTATTTTGGATGTATTGTTTAGTTCAACTGTTAAATTTCGATCAAACCGATGAATATTTTTGATTTAAATGGTAAGAACTTCAGTCATATTGTTTCCTTATATTGGTATTTATTTTAGATTTATTGTCTCGATTTAATCGTTGAACTCCAGTCAAACCAATAAATCTTTTTCGCCTTAACGGTAAGAACTCCAATCATATTGCTCTATATATTGGTATTTATTTTGGATTTATTGTATCAATTTAATCATTGAATTTTTTGTCAAACCCTAAACACTTTCGGTCCAACCATGAATACCTTAGTCATACTGTGTCTTTATGACTGTAATGTTTACTTTTAATTTATTGTCTCAATTTTAACCGTTGAATTTTTAATCAAATCAAAAACATTTTCAATCTACTACAGAAAAATAGAGTTTTTATGATGATCAAAATATATGACCATCACTAGAAGTCATTCTTTAGTGACAGCTTTAAATCTACACCCCCCACTGTCCAATCATGAATACTTCGATCATATCTTGTCTTTATATTAATATTTACTTTGATTTATTGTTTTGGTTTTAATCATTGAATTTCTAGTTAATCCAAAAACATTTTCTATCTAACTGTGAGATTTTCAATCATATCAAATATTTTTAATTTACTTATTCCATTAAGTGAAAAACGTACGACTTGCAGGTTTAATCGAATTAGTATTTGGTTCAACTGCTTTTTGATTATGGTAATAAATGATTTTATAATTAATTATTATTTGTCAATATAGTACAATTGTGGAAATTATTTACAGGTACAAGTGTCAACACGGGTTAAAATAACTTCTTACCTTTGGATGAGACGAAGAAATCAAAAATATAGGATTCGTTAATCTCGTGAATAGAGGAAACATTAGAAAACTTTTCATAATTGTTGATGATTGATTGAAAAGCCAAAAATATAGTTAGAAATTTGTAAAAAGTAAAGAGAAGCAGAAGAATAGGAACAACTAACCAGAGCTTATTTTACTTAACCAGAGCAAAGCTTATTTATAAATGTAGTTAGCTGCTAGATTTTAAAGGAGAAACAGGAGGATATCCAACGTAGGTTAAGTATTCTGAAATTTTTTATCATCTGTGATCCGTCTTTATAGGCCTACTTGTACACTCAGAAAATGATTTTTCAAAAAGTTTGATCAATTTAGAAAATAGTTTCTTGAAATTTTTTTTCTAGTATTTATATACATCATAGAAAATATTTTTTAAGTATTTGTGTAGTTGATAAACGTGAAGAGTTCACTGAGATAGAGGTTGCCAAGGGACAGTGAACGTAGAGGATTTACTGACTTGGCTATGTGAGGGACGAAGGTGTAACATTATTTTTTATAGAATAAGCAGAAAAGTTGACTAGGTTGACTGAAAAGTTGACTTGGCTCTTGACCATTGGCATTTTTCAATGACGTGGTGGCCAAGGGCCAAGTTAACAGGTGTGTGTGGTGACTGGGCTCAAGATCTAATGATTGTTCTAATTTGGCATGCTGATGCACAAGCAGATGAGTCATCGATGGATCGTGATTGCTTGAGAGGGGGGGTGAATCAAGAAGTTTGAATCTTTAAACATTTTAAACTTAAAAACTTAAGTTTGGTAGAGAAATGAGGAATTAAAACGACACCAAAAATTTTAGTGGTTCCCCAACACATGGGTAGTCCACTCCTTGAGTCATACTTAAGATTTTATTATCTCTAGGAGTTTTAGGTTACTCCAGTAGTCCGGTATCTACTCTTTGTCCTCTGACAAAACACACAAACTGAAACAGACCATTGTCTCTATTCAATCACTCTAAACCTAACGCCCCTTCCGTTAGCTTTAGCCTAAAGAGGACACACCTACCATCCAGTCTACCCTAGATGTAACGCTTCTACCATTATGATCAACTCTAACGTAACACCCCTACCATTATGATTGCACCAGAATTACTGAAGGCTCCAACCCCTTAGAGTTCCTTCCACAACAACCCTTGTGGATAGGTTTCCCTTTTCAAGAATCATTGAAACACAGAGAAAAACTAGAACATAAGCTCACTTACAAACCAAGTGTTTTTCTCACAAAACACAAAAGCAATCACGAAATAATCAGCAACTCTTCACCATCGCCTCCGATGCTCTAAAATTCACAATCTCCACAAATGCACCTGACTTGCTTCTACCTTTTTCACGAATTGAAACATATTGGCTTTTAATAGACGTAAGTAGTAGTTCATCCACTAACCTCACGTTTAGCACTAAGCTCACATTCAACACGATCGTCGAAAAAGTCTTTAAGATCCAAAATATATGATTGAACGGAATTTTATTTGACTCAGTTTTAATAACTGTTAGATTACGTGCGACTTCAATCATTGGATCACGTGTGGCTTGCATACTGTTTAATTATTTAAGCTCATAATCAAATAAACAATAAAACACAAACCTTTCAAACTTATTCCTTTATGACCATACTAAACATGTCGGACTATACATCACGTTTAGGTTTTAAACATAGACTAACATGTTGCTATAAACGTGTCGGTCCAATCATAACGACTGTCTAAACCTTCTAGACTGTGTAGTATATTTGTACTTGGAATAGTACATCGCAGTCAAACGTAAGCCTTCTGAACTCAACATCAGGTTTACTCCCAACCTTCTAGCCTATTCGTTATGTCTATCCTTAAACTTTTTAACCATCGACACAAAAGAATTAATCTGAACAACATAAATAATATAAAGTATAATGCATCATCAAAACACACATATCCTAACAATCTTCCCTCTTTTGACAATGACAAAACAATAATAAAAGTAAACTTCATATGTAAACACAAACATAGTTGTTCAATGCATAAAGAAATGTCTCCCCCTTTTTGTCAATTATCAAAAAAACAAAAGGGCAAACATCAAAACAAAATATAAACAAAAACAATACGTATGAACAGTTGATTAATTTCATATATAAGAAAGACAGTTTACATTACACATCAAAGCATACAACATATACAATTTTATTTTATTTTTTTCACTTATGCTACAAATCATGTCTAAGTTTATCAATCAGTTCCAGCATTTGATCTATCCTAGACAACATTGCAAATTCTCTATCAATTGCTATGGGTTGTGTATTGGTTGATGGTGTTGCAACTTGGGGCATGGGTGGATCAGTTCCAGCATTTGATCTATCCTAGACAACATTGCAGATTCTCTATCAATTGCTATGGGTTGTGTATTGGTTGATGGTGTTGCAACTTGGGGTATGGGTGGATCAGTTAGACAAAACTGTCTATAATCTTTAACAGTTAGGTACTTGGACTTCTATTTTTGAACTGACCACCTTGTGAAGTCTATGCAGTCATATAATAAAGTATAGATGGCATCTCTAATGAACAACTTCTTCCCAATAGTAGACATTTGGCTTAAATTGCATAAAGTAAACCCTCTATTAACATTATAGCTCTAAACATGCATATACTTCAGACTTCTAAATAGCTCCCCTTGAAATAATGCTCACTATTAATCTATATGTGAGCTCCCCCTATAGAAGTACTTAAAAATATTAAAAATTTGAAAAGTATAAAAGCAGAACAGTACATACTATTAAGGCTTAGAATTTTAAAATTAGAATTTTGACAAATTGTTTGAACTTTTTGGAATTAATATTTAATAATATGTATTTAAAATATTTTAATTTCACTGTAAGTGCACAGGTTTATATGTAATTAGTGTATAAGTACAAATTTGTCTACAGAGATTATTGAATTGGTACTGTGTTAAATTAGTGTATTACAACTACTAGAACAATTAATACTAAAACAATGTTACAGTTGCTCTATCTTAAATAATTGCTAGGATGTTCTTTAATTAATTCTTATATCTATAATTCTCAGATAAATTTCATTAAACTTAATTACTTCTTCACTTAGGCTATTTGGATTTAAAAGGAACTCTTAATAAATTATCCAAATTTTCTACTAAAAGACCCTAATAATTAAGTTTTAATTCCAAAAACTTAGCCTTTCTTAATTCTAAAACATTCTATATTTCAATTTGCATGCATTTGAGTTTAATTTAATGAAAATGCAATAACCCACAGAATTAGTCTATGGGTAAACGTCTTTACCAACGAACTACTCGTTGATTAATCGCTCAATAGACTCGACAGAATTTAACCAACGACGTTACTCCATGGTTAAACCACATAAGCAACGGGCTAACTCGTTGGTAAATGAGATATATGTGAATTTCAGATGAAATTAAGTTACGATTCAGGATTTCTGAAACTTTTAAGAATTATCTGCTTTTCTTCTTGTTTTTTTTTATCTTAAAGACACAACAGATAACACATAAAACAAAACACATTTATATAAATTTGGAGAAATAAAGAGAAACATTCAACAATACGTTAAACTTATCATTCTCCCAACATTACAACATATATAATAAGAAAAGAAAAGAAAAAGGAAAAAGAGAGAACACCTAATGATCCACTGTAATTTTCACCCTTCAAAACTTGTTTAAGTCAAGTGCTCTCTTTGTCTTTACTTCTAGCCCACCTAAGTCGTCAAGCTGGCGAACTTTCCTTTCGACCTTGAATGATTTTTCGAGCATCACTCTGCATTTACACCAAGGAACAGAGGAAGAAGTAACTGACACCAAGAGTTTTTCCTTCAAGGATACGCTCAAGTAGAGAAAAAAATAGCAAATACACTAGGGAATTGATAGAGAAAGTAGAAGTCGTTAATCTACTCTCGGAAGAAATGAATAGGTGGAAAGTGGAAGATAAAGGAGATGGAGAATGTGCCTACAGACAATGTCTGGATGAAGGAGGAGGGGGGGTCATTTCATGGCTAAGGGGCTCCTTTTATAAACTGAGGGAGTGACAGTTCCTTAGCTAGTAGTTAACAAGGACATGATGCACATCTAAATGTGTAAGATCGTTCCATGCAAATCCACTTTTTTTCCCTGTTAGTCTACGTTCTTCATGATCGAGTATCAGCTAAATTTAATTTCTCAACTCTAACTCTTTCATGAATTTCTTTGCAATTGCTCATGAAATAAAATACCTTTCCATAAAGCAAGTCACATTACAGGAAAAATAATTCATCATATTTTATTATCCACTATAGTTGTATTTGCTATTATTTCAATAAAATTCATTGCATAAAAAAAGCAATATACAAGTCCGTTGATAAATTGGATTACCCACGCAATAAGTTTGTTGATTAATGCCCTTACCCACGAACTCTGTAACTTAGATATGAATCGTGATTTCTTCTATGAATTAATTAATTTACCAGCAAACTAAGTCATTGATCATCATTCCATCATTTCCTTTTCAATAAGCAATTGCTAACATATTTATATATGTAGTTTTCACGACTTAAAACTTAATTTATGCATCATTAAAGTGAATAAACATGCATAATACTTAAAAACATAGTTAACATTTCAATCATCATTATCCAATGCAAAATGCAACTAAAACTCAGTGAAATACATGAATTAATACCTATAAAATACACACTTTTGAGTCTGAACACAAATTAACAAAGGAAAAATTAATTGTTCATTAACTAGACATTCTATTACACCCATGTAACAAGCTTTGGGTCAACAATCCTAGATCAAATGACCTTAGGTTGCTAGGTTTTCAGAAACTCAATGTGTCAAGTTAACTAGCCCTTCAGACTTAATTGCTCGAGTGTAATAGGTCTATAGAACATTTCATGAAGAGCAAAAATGAAATTTAACTAGCTTGTTTAATTTGATAAAATATTGATTATATCATATATGCCGAAAGAAATACCAAATCTGATTTATTTCCATATAGTCACTTGCATCTACACACACTATGAAGTCATAGAGACATTCATACATATATTGGCAAGTAACCAAATATTAGTATTTAAGTACTAAATCAAGGTGATGGCTCCTTCTCCTCATTCAGATTTTCAGCATAGTCAATAATATATTTTTTTCTTAATGTGATAAATATATAATTTAGAAAATAAGTAAAAACAAGAACTTACTTGAGAAACAACAAAAACAAAAAAAAATGTAGTCAATTGG
Organism: Amphibolis antarctica; assembly: GCA_024699675.1. Lineage (NCBI taxonomy): Eukaryota > Viridiplantae > Streptophyta > Magnoliopsida > Alismatales > Cymodoceaceae > Amphibolis > Amphibolis antarctica. Next base: position 44,103 of record JAMKPZ010002392.1, read on the forward strand.
ATATCATCAACTATAGTTTATGTATCAGACAATTTGCATATGCCAAGATTTCTTCTAAGGGTTGAAAATGTATTTTCATCTAAGGGCTTAGTAAATAGGTCAGTAAGTTGATCTGTGGTAGGTATAAAATCTAACTTAATGTTGCCCTTAAGAACATTATCCCTTAGAAAATGATGCCTCACCTCAATATGCTTAGACCTAGAATGCAAAACAAGATTTTTAGATAAATTGATTATAGAACTACTGTCACACATAATACTTGCTGGTCCTTTAGTAGTTCCACAGGATTTGTGCATAGCATAGGGCCAGCCACATATTCTACCTCAGTGGTAGATAAAGTCACATAATTCTGTTTCTTACTAAACCAAGAAACTAAAGAATTCCCTAATTATTAGCATGTACCACTGGTACTATTTCTATCAGATCTACTACCAACATAATCAGCACCACTATATCCTATAAGATCTATGGAACTATCCTTGAAATAAAATAAACCAAAGTTAGGTGTACCTTGTAGATATCTAACAATTCTTTTAGTAGCATTTATATGTAATTCTTTAGGATGAGCTTGAAATCTAGCACATGCACATACACTAAACATAATATCAAGCCTACTAGCTATTAAAAGAATTGTTAAAAGGAACCTATCATACTACGATATTTCTTTTCATCCATAGGTTTACCTATTTCATCAACATCTAATTTTGTGATAGTACTCATAGGTGTAGCTTTTATTTTGGTGTCATGAAATTCAAATCTTTTAAATAAATCTCTAGTATATTTTTCTTGACAAATAAAAGTACCCTTTTTCAGTTTGTTTTATTTGCAAGCCAAGAAAATAGTTCAATTCACCCATCATACTCATCTCAAACTCATTTGACATATCTTTGGCAAAAGTTTTACTTAATGTATCATTAGTTGAGCCGAATATGATGTCATCAACATAAACTTGAACTACAAGAATATTATCCCCACATTTTTGAATAAAGAGTGTAGTGTCAACTAGACCCATTGTGAAATTTTTCTTAAGCAAAAACTCTTTGAGTCGATCATACCATAATTTGGGTGCTTGCTTTAAGCCATACAAAACTTTTTTTAATTTATACAGATAATCTGGATATTTTTCATTTTCAAAGTCAGGTGGTTGTTTTACATAAATTTTTCCTTTAATATAGCAATTCAGAAAAGCACTTTTTACATCCATTTGATAAAATTTGAAATCCATATAACATGCAAATGCTAATAGTATTTTGATGGCTTCTAATCTAGCAACCGGAGCAAATGTTTCATCATAATTGATACCTTCCTCTTGACTATATCCTTGTGCTACTAACATAGCTTTATTTCTTACAACATGGCCAGTTTCATCAGATTTATTTCTAAATACCCATTTAGTTCTAATAATCTGATAGTTTTCAAGTGGAGGTACTAATTCCCATACATTGTTTCTGATAAATTGTTCTAACTCAGAATGCATTGCCATTGCCCAATATTCATCTTCAATGGCATCAGAAACATTTTTGGGCTCTAATTGAGACATAAATGCGTAAGCAGCACATATATTACCCCTAGATCTAGTCATAACACCTCTAGTAGGGTCTCCTATTATTAGATTTGGTGGATGACTAGAAAAGTACCTCCAATTTCTTTGTACTTGAACATCCTCATTCTCAATATTATTTTCTGAAGCAATTTCAGGTTGAACATCATCATCAGAATCAGTCCTCTCAACCTGATTTATATTTCCAGCATGTGATTCTTTAAACACCACATGTAGAGTCTCCAAAATTGTTCTAGAATTTTTTTATTAAAAACTCTAAATGCTTTACTTCTATATGAATAACCAACAAAGATACCCTTATCAAATTTTGCTTGAAATTTATCTTTGCTGTCCTTAGTATTAAGAATAAAGCATTTACAACCAAATGGTTTTATATATGAAATATTGGGGACTCTACCGTGTCATATTTCAAATGGTATTTTTCCAATAATCAATCTTAAACGTACTTGATTAATCACATAACATGTTGCATTGACAGCTTCAGTCCATAAGAATTGAGGTAATTTATTTTCATTTACCATTGTTCTAGTCATTTCCTAAAGTGATCTATTTTTCCTTTCAACTACTTCATTTTGAGAGGGGGCTCTAGGAAAAGAATACCTATGATCTATCCCTAAATCCTCACAAAATGAATCCATTTCAGAATTTTCAAATTCTGTACTATGATCACTTCAAATCCTTTTGATATGTAAGTCTTTCTCATTTTGAACCTTCTTGCAAAAGACTTTAAAACATTCAAAAATATCAGATTTATGTGCTAGGAAGTAAATCCAAGTATATCTAGAATAATTATTAACTAAAACAAAAACAAAACGTTTACCACCTAGACTTAGAGTTCTAGTAGGTCCAAATAAATCCATATGAATTAATTCAAGGGCATTCTTACTAGAAACTTCATTTACAAATTTAAATGAAACTCTACATTGTTTACCTAATTCACATGCATCACAAATATGATCTTTAGAATATTTAATTTTAGGTAAACCTCTTACCAATTATACTTTGACAATTTTCCAATCAATTTCATATTTGTATGGTCTAACCTTCCATGCCATAACCAAGCATCTTTAGATTTATCCACTGCATTAGAGGGTAATCTTAATACAGTAGCTGCTCCAGATCTTTTAGCTTTAAATTTAACTTTTTTTGAAGTTTTATCAACAATAAAGCATAGATTATCTTCAAAAACAATTTTATATCCTTTATCCTGGAGCTAATTCACACTCATAAGATTGAAACCTAGATTTTCCACCAATAAAACATCAGTAATAAAAATAGAGTCAGTAACGTGTACCTTTCCAATTCCTAAAATTTTACTTTTCTCTAAGTTTCTGAATGTGACAATACCATGCTTGCAGTTTTTAATGTCTTCAAGTAAATGCTTCTTTCCTGTCGTATGACTTGATGCTCCACTATCGATGATCTAGTTAGACTTCTTAACCTACAGAAGAGATAAAATTACACTTCTAGGAACCCAAAGTGACTTGGGTCTAGAGTTTTTAGAAGTAACAATAGGTTTATTCTATTTTGGTACCCACTTTTGAACAATTTTACGCTTTTTCTACCAAATTTGTTTTGATTTGGGTATCCACTATCTTTTTAATAACTTTTTAGCACTATAAACAAGTTTATTAAACTTTCTTTTATAATAATATCTACGGGGACTATAAACAGATGGATTAAAAATAGATTTATTTATGTAATTTTTGTTATATCCATTCTGTTTATGCACATAAGATTTAGGGACAATTTGTTTCCTAGCTGGTTTACTGTACATTTTAACTTGAGGAAACTTTCTAATGTTTTGTGAAATCTTATTGTTCACAAATAACTCTTTCCAAAAGTTTTTCTTTACAAAATTAACCTTAAAATAAGCATTATAACCTATACCTGCAGATTTTTGTGCTAGAACTTGGGTTGTTTCTAAATGATTCATGACTTCCTAAGCTTTAACCCATTTTCTAAAATTTTCTTTAGATTTTTCAAATTTAGCTTTTAAATTAGTATTTTCAGTTTTTAGTTCAAAAATTTCTTTTTCAGAAGTAGTTTTGAATTCAGAAACTACCTTAAGTTCAAACTTATATTTTTCAACATCTGCAGCTAATTCAACAACAAACAATGTCAAATTTTCATTCTCATTTTGTAGCTTATTCTTTTCTACTTCAAGTCCAATTAATGCAATTTTATCCTTATGATATCTTGACTTTAATTTCTAATACTTGGCAACTAGTTCATTGTACTCATGCAATAATTCAGATTCGTCACAAGAAGATTCATCATATTCATCAGAATGAATACTAACTTGTGACGAGGTTGCCATGAAAGCCACATTGGCTAGATCTTCAATTTCTTCATCTAAATCAGCACTCGAACTTCAGTTTTCAGTCAAGCTTGAATCATCCAAGGTAACCTACAAAGCCTTCTTCTTTTCTTAAAAATTTTCTTGAACTTCTTGGCTTTGTCCTTTTTATCCTTGGATTTCCTTACATTAGTTTGCTTCTCTTCTTGTGATCAATGAGGACAGTTGTATCTAAAGTGCCCTTGCTTATTGCATCCATAGCATACAAGAACTTCCTTTTAGACTTGCTTTTCTTAGACTCACTTGCTTTTCTACCATTTCTTCTCTTCTTCTAAGCTCTTGTAAACTTCTTAGCAAGCAAGATAACATCCTCATCTGGATTTTCATCAAATTCAAGATCAGAACCTACCTCAAAAGCAATTTCCTTCTTCTTCTAACTCCTGTCCTTAGCTTCTTGTTGGTTAACTTGTAGTTGGACTTCATAGGTTGAAAGATTTCCTATGAGTTCGTCCAATGTGTAGGTGCTCAGATCCTTGGATTCTTCAATGGTAGTAGCCTTCCATTTCCATTCAGATGTTAAGGATCTCAAAACTTTCCTCACAAGCTCTTCTTCAAAACCCTGCCAAGAGCTCTTAGACCATTCACAATTGTAAGGAACTTGGAAAACATTTTAGACACAGGCTCTCTTTCCTACATTCTAAACAACTCATATTAATGCACAAGAAGGTTAATCCAAGTCTCTTTAACTTGGTTAGTGTTTAGTCAAAATTTAGTACCCAATTTTAACTAATTTTCTAAGTAAATTCAGGCTTTTATTGAATATTTTGTGGTTTTAGAGCTAAACATTATGCCCTATTTGATGTAAACCTTTTGGCCTTGACGTAACGTTTAGCCAAACCTTCTGACCTCTGCGTAATGTTTAGCCAAACCTTCTAGTCTCTATGTAGCATTTAGCCAAACGTTTAGAGCTAAACATTACGGCCTTTGTGTTTGGTCTATCGTGAACCAGACGCCTTCACTGTTCTTCCTAGTCCAATCCTAACAATGAACTCTTTTACTGATTTGCACTTAATATTTATGGAATATATTTAACATGTCTTTCCAAGTGAATTTAATGCGAGATAACTTAAATCCTCTAGGGGTTGGATGCAAATACGATGACGGGCAACGATAAATACAAGAGAGAGGGGAGAAGAAAGGGGTGTGTAGTAGGAGGAGAACTTCAATGAGAGCACTAGCAGAACAACCTGAGAAGAAGTGTGCTACAAGTGGCAGAAGTAGGAACCATAAGAGACCATCATAGTGCTCATTCGCAGTCATGCTACCCACTAGAGATGAGTGCATTCTAGGGTAGGTGACAGTTGCCTAGAGGGATATTAAGACTTGGTGGAGTGTAAGGCTAGTAGTGCATCTTTGTTGGAACTGATTTTGTATTCGACAATCCTTCTCTGTTTTGGGTTTTGAATTCACCAATCTTCAAATTTGTTTTCTCTCATTTTCTCTTGTAATTCATTTGTATAGCTGGTGTTAGGATTGATCATGGCCACTAGAAGGGGGTGAATAGTAGTTTTTCTAATTTTAAATAATTTTTGTACGAATTTAACCAAAAATATAAAGTAAACAAAATACGAGTGATAAAACTGATATGAGATTGAAGCAAATAATTCAAAATAAAATCAAATAGAAATTTTGAAATAAAATAACGTGCATATAGATGATTTAATGTGGAAATAATAACGAGAATGTGGAAATAAAAGCACACAAAGAATTTTTAGGTGGTTCACCAACTAGCTACATCCACCCTCAAGCTTAAGAAGCTTAAGCCTAGTCTAATCACTATTAAAACTATTACAAACTGAGTGTTTAAGGTCAAACACCAAATCAACTACAACAAGGGTTTGTAGTCACACCCTCCAACCAACACAAAACCAAGAGTTTAAGGTCAAACTCTCCAACCGATAAGAGTTTAAGGTTAAACTCTTCAACCAACAAGAGTTTAAAGTAAAACTCTTCAACCAACAAGAGTTTAAGGTCAAATTCTTCAACCCACCACTCTAAAACGGAGTACCCACGTGTATTTAGGTTGAACACATGTTAACCAACAAAAGAAAAGCAAAACCAATCCCTTTCAAAAAAATCAGAGTAAATTCACCTCGAAGAAGCGAAGAATTCAAACTTTAAGTTTTTGCACCTTCAAGATCTCCTCTCACCAAGGCACGAAAATCTGTCAAACCTAGTCTAAAACGTGAGCACCAGAGTCATGAGAAGGAGAGTGAAAATTCGTGAGTGAATGGTGTGTAAAAATGATGAATTGAGCTCCTATTTATAGATGCAAACTTAACTTAAAACTAGTCCAAAATCATTATTACAATTTTAAACTCATTATAACATTTTTCCATCTTACCATATAATTTCAACTAGATCATTGTACCGAATGGGTGTTCCGACAAATTCGTTATAACGTTTTCAAAATCGTTATAATGATTTTCCTACGTGTCAAATCTTGAACTTTTCAAATCTAATCTTAACGACTAAATCATTTCAAAAAATTTCCTAATTAGTGGCAAATTCAAAATTCGTTATAACGATTTTTAAATCATTATACCGAATTTGCTTAAGTATCTAAAATTATGGATTTTCCTAGATTAAATTTCTAAGTAAATATTTTTTCAAAAACTTTCCTAAGTATTATTTGAAATTCAAAATTCGTTATAACTATTGTGTAAATTGTCATACCAATTTTCCTAAATTTCTTAATTTATGGGATTTTCTCTAACAGACTTATTTTTCAAAATATTTCCTAAGTTTTGGAACATAATCAAAAATCGTTATAATGATTTCCAAAATCATTATACTAATTTTGGCCTATGTTGATTTTAATGTGTGGACTTCAAATCTAAATGAATAACCTATACTAGTATTCAAACCTTTTTAAATGAATGTGTGTACTCATGATTTGTCTTCATTGGCTTCAACACTTTCATCTTTAATTTCTGGAATTTCTTTAACATGTTTTCATCCTCTTTTGACTTCATCACTTTGTAGCTTTGATTTGATTCCTTCATCTTCTTCATATCAAATTGTATGACATCATTAAAACCTATAAATGATGAGTTCTCAATAGCTATGACCTCTATTTGGGCATTCTACTGAAAATAGAGGATGCTCAACACTTTTGAATTTAAATGGAAATATTTTGAGAAGATTACCTTAATGTGATTTCAAATGGTTTTGAATGTTTATTTGCCTAGTTCTATTTAGAATAGATTCAATTTTCTTTTATTTTATATTTATCATTTTAAATAGAGATTCGCTTGTGAACAATCTCATTATAATTCAGCTTTTGAAAATCTGTTTTTGTCAATAGATCATTTTGGTTTTTGTTGGACTTACCATAGATTTATTTCGGTAGATAGATTTCTTTCATTGTCTTTGCTTTATTGTCCTCAACCTTAATCGTTATTCAATTTCAGTTGAATCTGTTGTAGGAATATTTAATGTTCAATCCTGTAATATGAATAATCTGTGCGACCTTTAAAGAGTTAAAGAGCTATAAATCTTAAAATAATTTTTGATTGAAAGACTGCACATATTTTGACGGAACATCTGCAATGAATGTATGGACTGCATTATAACTAAACTAAATAATTGAACTAATTTGGCCTTTCCCTATGAAGATGACTTGTACTTGCTGATGTACTAGACTGTACATTGTGTACTTACGGTTTTGAACTTAGACTAAAAATCCATTCATTAGTTGGTACCTTCATTAGACTTCTAGAGCATGCCAAATATCAAATGTAGTATTATATGCAAAAACTTTATTAAATTGATCATGAGAAAGTGCACAGAAAAGTATATTCATACCTTTAATATTCAAATGTTGCAGCTTTTTCTCATCATCAGTCCATTGAGCATAAGGTTTATCAAGGAATGATGTCTTCTCAATAAAAACATTTCAAAATTCAAATTCAATTGACTAAATAAATACAATCATCCTTAATTTCTAGTGATGATAGTGTGAACCATCAAATAGAGGTGGCCTATGAACACTATGTCCTTCATCGTCAAAAGCAATCATTTCTAATAGTAATATAATTAGAAAAAC
>JAMKPZ010002393.1:0-43911 GCA_024699675.1 Amphibolis antarctica
TATGCACGATTATTCACTTTAATGATGCATGAATTACATTTTGAGTTGTTAATTATGTTTATGTTTGTTACCTATTGAGAAAGGAATGAATGATTGACATTTGACTCTTTAGGTTGCTAATAGAACGATTAATATACAGAGAAAAACTCGTGATTTATGCTTAAATGCAAGTCCGAGGGTTAAGCTGTTTACCCACAGACTTATCTGTGGGTTATCCTGTTTACCCTCGGACCATTCTATGAGCGTTAAGGGTTTACCCACGAACTTATGTGAGGGTAAACCAGTTTACCCTCGGACCTGTACCCTGTTTGTTCTATGCAATGAATTTCATTGATATTAAAGCAATTGCAATTACAGTTAAGATCTAAATGTTATGAATTATTTTTCCTGTAATATGATGTATTTTACGAAAGGTATTTCTTAAGTATTTGCAGGGAAATTCGATAAGTAATTGCAGGAATTGTGTAACAGAGAAGAATTAAATATTAATTCAGTTGCAGCTCCACCATGAAGAATGTGGATGGACAGGCTAAAGTAGTGGATTGCATAGGATGATCTCACATGTTCGGACGTGCACCACGCCCTTGTTAACTGCAAGCTCGTGAACTACCAATCCTTCTATCTATAAAACAGTTTCGTAGCCTTGAAACTAAGCCCCCCTCCTCTTCCTTCATCCACCATTTACAGAGCATTTCCCATCTTCTCCATCTTCTATCTTCCACCCACTCATCTCTTCCAAGAGGAGATTGACGACCTCCTCTTCTCCAACTATTCGTGTAGTGTATTTGTTATTCTTTTCTCAACTTGAGCGTATCCTTGAAGGAGAGACTCTCAACGTCTGCTTCCTCCTCTGCTCCTTGGTGTAATTGTGGATTGACGCCCCAAAATCTCACTACAAGGTCGAAAGGAAGGCCTACCAAATTGATGACTTGGTGGACCGGAAGTAAAGACAAAGAGAAGTTCCCAACCTAAGCAAGTTTCGAAGGGAGGAATTATAATGAAGCATTAGTTGTTCTTTCCATTTTTTTCTCTTTATTTTACTTTACGTTTTTATAACTACACTCAAATCTACAATCACATACTTTATCAACTTAGTTACGGTAATTAGACTATATTTTTATATTTGCTGTAATGTTAAATGTTGCATTCTTACTTTTACAAGTTGTTTGTATTGTATTGTGTGTCTTGCATTGTATTGTGTGTTGTGTTTTGAAATATATAAAAAGACAAAAAATATAATCATTCAACTCGTAGAAGTTTCAGCCAATTTGAATCGTGCTATTTTTACATCTGAAACTCACAATTATCACACTACCCATGTGTAAGTTCAAGGGTAGATACATTTACCCACGAGCTACCTCGAGGGTTAAATGTTTTTACTGTGTAGAACGTTAAATTTTATGCAAACTGAAGTGTATACTGTCAAAGCTTAAGAAGAATTAAATATTTTGAAGTAAAATCCTCTGGAAAGTGTAACACAATCGGTATTTATAGACCATCCTAGCAGTTAATTGGAACAAGGCAACCATGACATTGCTTATAAGATATTTAATCAATTGTTTTACTTAATTGAAGTCACCAATTCAGTTAAACACCAAGCAAAAACTAATCCCTGTGGACAAACTCGTACTTGCATACTAATTACATCTGAACCCGTGCATTTGCAGTGAATTAAAATTATTTCGCACACACAATTTATATAGGAAAAAAATTACAAGTGTCAGTGGCGAGGTAACAGTAATCTTTCTGAATTTGATAGTTTAGCTGATGCATGTGTTACTCTTAGGACAGGAAAATCTATAAAACAACCTAATATACTTGACCCTCCTCTTGAAGAGAAAAATTCTGAAACTGTTGAGGAGAAAATAAATGAAATTAACTTAAATTAGTCTAAGGTTAAAGAGAAAGGACAGCAAGTTAGGGTTAATATACCTCTATTAGGTGCCATCGGTCAAATTCCTACTTATGCTAAATTTTTGGAGTTGTGCACTAAGAAAAGAAAAGCTAGGGTGCCTAAGAAGGTCTATTTAGCTGAAGCTGTCAGTAGTTATTATTCGGAGCTTGTGCCTAAAAAGTATAGTGACCCAAGCACACCTATTATTTCGTGCACAATTGGAGATAGATATTTTGAGAGAGCATTAATTGACTTAGGGGCTAGAGTGAATGTTATGTCCTCTAGTATTTACGTGAGTTTAGGATTGAATGGTCTACAACCTACCCATATTTTGATTCAGTTAGCAGACAGATCCATTAGGACACCCCTAGGAATAGTTGAAAATATTTTAATTAAAATTAAGGAATTTATTTACCCCATAGACTTTGTAGTTATAGAGAATCAACCTTCATTAGGAAAGGGAAAGCACACACCTTTGATTTTATGAAGACCCTTGCAACTTTTGATGCAATCATAAGGTGTAGACATGGATCAATGCAATTGACCTATGGTGAGGAGAAGGTTGAATTGAATATCTTTCAAGCTGATCATGAGAGTCTAAAGGAAATTCATAAGAATGATTTAATAAATGCCCAATTTATTGATGTTGTAGACAATGGTGAGTGGGAAGAAGATGAACCCACCCCTGTAGATATTTTTCAAGATCCATACAATGGTATTGATTTAGAACCTGAATCCTTAACCAGTGTAGATAGTTTTGATTTTATTGAATTAGGGTCATTTGAATAATTAATTTTAGAGGCAGAAACAAATGAACAACCTTCAAAAAGTGAACCACCTAAATTAGAATTGAAACCTCTCCCATAGAATCGAAAATATGCATTTTTAGGAAAGAATGAAACTCTACTTGTAATTATTTCTGCAAAACTTTTAGCAGAGCAAGAAGAAAAATTGTTAGTGGTTCTAAGTAGATTTAAGGCAGCCATTGGTTGGTCCATGGCTGATATAAAGGGGATAAGTCCTAGTATTTGTCAACATAGGATCTATGTGAATAGTGAAGCTAGACCTTTTAGGGATCCTCAAAGAAGACTTAATCCCAATATCAAGGAGGTTGTAAGAAAAGAAATTCTCAAGTGGCTAGACCATGACATTATTTATCCAATTTTAGATAGTGTATGGGTCAGTCCACTTTAGGTTGTTCCTAAGAAATTTGGAATAACTGTAATTAAAAATGATAGAGATGAACTAGTACCAACTCGAGTCCAGGGTGGAGAGTGTGTGTGGATTACAGAAAATTAAATGCTGCCACTTGAAAAGATCATTTTCCCTTGCCCTTTGTTGACCAAATGTTAGAGAAATTAGCAGGGCAGGAATTTTACTATTTTCTGGATGGATACTCAAGTTATAATCAAGTTCTAGTAGCATTAGAGGATCAAGAGAAGACTACCTTTTGGTACGTTTGCATTCAAAAGGATGCCTTTTGGATTATGCAATGCACTAGCCACATTCCAGAGATGCATGATAGGTATATTTTTAGATATAATTGATAGATTTTTAGAGGTTTTTATGGATGACCTATCTGTCTCTGGGTCTTCTTTTGACAATTGTTTAAATCATTTAGAATTGGTACTAGAGAGATGCATAGACAAGAGCCTAGTCCTCAATTGGGAAAAATGTCATTTCATGGTTCAAAGAGGAGTAGTTCTAGGCCATATAGTTTCAAAGAAGGGATTAGAGGTGGACAAGGCAAAACTAGATTTAATTTCTAGATTACTATTACCCCAATTAGTCAAGGAAGTAAGAGCTTTTCTTGGGCATGCTAGTTTTTATAGGAGATTTATAAAGGATTTTAGCAAAATCACTCGACCTTTAACTCAAATGTTGGTAAAGGATCATAAATTTGATTTTTTAGATAATTGTATAGCAACCTTTACACAGTTGAAAGATGCTTTAGTGACAGCCCCTATTATTCATTCTCCTAGGTGGGATTTACCTTTTGAATTAATGTGTGATGCCTCAGATTATGTAATAGGAGTTGTATTAGGTCAGAAAATTGATAATTTACCAAGAGTGATTTATTATGCTAGCAAGACATTAAATGGAGTCTAATTAAATTATACAATTACTGGAAAGGAATTTCTAGCCGTAGTTTTTGCTTTAGAAAAATTCAGACCCTATCTTTTGGGACCACATATTGTAATCTACATTGACCACTCTGCTTTAAAATATCTTTTAGCTAAAAAGGATGCTAAAGCTAGGTTAATTAGATGGATTTTATTGCTACAAGAATTTGATTTAGAAATAAAGGATAAGAAGGGTTGTGAGAATGTTGTAGTTGACTACCTTTCTAGGATAGTCACACATTATACTGAAATTCCCATTAATGATTCATTTCCTGATGAGCAACTGATGGTAGTAACTGCAGTGCCATGGTTTGTTGACAATTAATTTTTTGGTGACAAAGCAAATGCCAAAAGGTTGGTCAGCCCAAGATAGAAAAAAATTTTTAGTAAGGGTTAAAGATTTTTATTGGGATGATCCATACTTGTTTAAGTCATGCCCAGACCTAGTAGTTAGAAGGTGCATCCCTGATTCAGAAATCTATAGTGTGTTATCATTTAGTCATGACCAAGTAATTGGAGGTCATCTGAATTTAGGAAAAATAGCTGCCAAGGTATTGCAATCTGGATTTTATTGGCCCACCTTGTATAAAGATGCACATAATTATGTTAAAAACTGCATTTCATGTCAACAAGTTGGTAGATTATCAAGGATAAATATGATGCAACTTACACCTATTATTGAAGTTGAGTTATTTGATGTGTGAGGAATAGATTTTATAGGTCCACTGCGAGTCTCTAGAGGTTATTCCTACATATTATTGGTAGTGGATTATGTGTCTAAGTGGATTGAGGCAAAAGCTACCCGCACATGTGATTCAAAAACTATTTTGGAATTCATTAGATCAAACATTTTCTCTAGGTTTGGCATTCCTAGAGCTATTATCAGTGATAGGGGTAATCATTTCTGCAATAGAAGTTTTGAAACTTTAATGAAGAAATATTGAGTTAATCATAAAATGACCACCCCCTATCACCCACAAACAAATGGACAAGTTGAGAATGCAAACAAGCAAATCAAACAAATCCTAAAGAAGATGATTGGATTGAAGAGAAAAGATTGGGTAGAAAAATTAGATGTTGCTCTTTGGGCCTATAGGACTGCACGTAAAACTGTTTTAGGTATGTCTCCTTTTAGGCTTGTGTATGGAAAAGCATGCCATCTTCCTATGGAATTAGAGCATAGAGCTACTTGGGCTATTAAGAGACTGAACTTAGATTTAGAAGTAGCTGGGGTTAAAAGAAAATGGCAAATGATTGAATTGGAGGAGCTTAGAAGAGAGGCCTATGAGAATTCAAGAATAGCAAAAGAGAAGGCCAAATTTTTTCATGATAAAAAAATTTAGTAAGAAAGAATTTTCAATGGGGCAACAAGTACTATTATATAACTCTAAGTTGCACATATTTCCTGGAAAAATTAGATCTAGATGGACCAGACCTTTTGTGGTTAAGCAAGTGTATCCCCATGGGGCAGTTGACATTGAAAATGAAAAGACAATGGAATTATTTATGGTCAATGGTCATAGACTTAAAATATTTTTGAATAATAGACAATTTCAGGGAAGGGAAGATCTCAATTTAGTAGAACCTCTATATAATTCTAATTAGCTTAAATCTTTCTATTTCTGACTAGTTCTTGCACCCATTTCACTAAATCCATTTGTATATGTTTAAACCTATTAGTTGTATAGAATCTGTAAATACTAAATTTCCATTTATCCATGCCTTATGTATTTGGCTAACATTTGTTGTGTTGCAGGAGACAATTATATGCACCCTATTGAATGGTAGGCTTAATGTCATAAATGTTTCTATGCTGAATGTTTCATTTATTTCAGTTCATGCACTTTGGTGGGTGGGCCAGAGACAACATGAGCAGGCTGATTCAATAAGAGATTCACCAATTTGTGAACAACAAAGCAATCCAAAACAACCAAATGGTTGAACAACACCATTCAGCTAGTGTAGCCAACCTGCTTTGCACTACCAACCTGCGATGGCAACAAGTTTGAATTGCACTCCAACTACATTGGTTAGTTACTAAAATTTTATGGATTGGATAATGAGGATGCTTACATGCTTAAGTATGCAATATGATCAATATCCTTGATGTGCCTATGGATGCCATTAAGTTAAGATTCATACTCTTTACTCTGAAAGATGATGCTAAATGTTGGATGTTTACTCTGCCTCCTCTTTCAATTCACACTTGGGCTGAGTTCTGTGAGTTATTTTTGAAGAAGTTTTATTTTGTGAATCAAACTATTCAAACCAAAAATGCCATCACTCACATCATTCAAGGACTTGAGGAGCCATTCTTAAAGTATTTTGAAAGATTTCAAAGATTACTAGCTAGGTGTCCCAACCATGGTTTAGCTAGGTCTACACAATGTCAAATTCTGTATGAAGGACAAAACTTTCCATCCAAAACCATGCTAGAGTCTATGTGTCCCATAGGATTTTTGAACTTTAATGAAGTAAGGGCATGAGGATTTTATCAAGATCTAGCTAAGAGGACAATGCAGATGGAGAGTTCTTCAACTAGGACCTATGATAGGACTCTAGCTAATGGCATACATCAAGTGGATCCCATGATAGGAGTGGAAGCCAAAGTCACTTCAATGCTTGCAAGGATGGAGAGCATGATGAATCAAAGGCCTAATAGCAAGTGTGGTAGTTGTGGATCACTAGGGCACAACACTGAATCCTATCCTACAATTACAGGGTCTGCAACTAAGCCAATACATGCAATTCACTTCGGATTTAGGCCTCCTTAGCAGAATCAATTCTACAATCCATCTTGGAGGAACCATCCAAATTTCTCTTGGTGCCAGCAAGAACAGGTTAGGGAAGAAATCAGTCCACCAGATTTTCATTCCAGCCCCTTTGGAGCTCAGTATCATGGACCAAGATTTCAGCAATAGCAGCACCAAATAGCAGAACCACCAATGGAGTTTGAGAAGAGGCTAAGTGACATTGAGAAAGGTATTGCTTTCCTTCTTAAACTAAGTAGTTAGGCCACTCCCATTCTTTCTGAACATGGGAAGGCAATCAGAAGCATTGAGCAATAGTTGGAGAGACTATTTGTTTCATTTGGAGGAAGGGATCATGGAGGTCTACCCAGTTCCACCATTCCAAACCCTTGCAGTGCCAATGTTCATGCAATACAAGAAGAGGCTAGACCTTCTTCTCTAGCTCCATAACAAAATTAGTTAGCATTTTGACTGTTGTAACTTTAAATGCTATATTCTGACTTTCTATTTTCTTTCCCTTTACTATTTAGACTGTGTTGTTGAACCAACTTCATTTTATTTTCCTTCTTATTTATCATTGCAATTTCAGTTTTATGCCTATACGTGTTGTTCTAGTGTGTTGGAATGCATAGCAGGTATGATTTCATTACCCCATACTTTATTTTTGAACATTCATGCTTATATATCGATAATACACTCATGCCTAGGTATGGGAGAGTTTCATCAATATCTTGTTATGTTGTTCCATGAGTTTGTAATTTTCTTATCCATTTTATTTTGTTGCATCCTCTTATGCTTACATGTTTCTGTTTAAGTTAAATTTCTCTTGATTCACTTACATTGAGGACAATGTAACATTTAGGTATGGGGGGAGGCATATTGTTATTTATTTTCCAGTATTTTTATTAGTTACTGTGAATTTTTTAATTTTTATCTCTGTTTTATATGTCATGTGTTTATGCCTTTAGATCCTAATTGATGGAGACTTTATGAGTTATTAATCAAACTTCATGAAGAAACCAAAAAGAGAGGACTTTTAAGCCTTTGAGAGAGGAAATGACAAAAGTCTAGAAACTATCCATATTTTAAGAGTTATATGTAGTATTGCACTTTCACAAGGCATTTACTAAAAAGAAACATTGGAAATCCACTCCTCTAGAAGAGAAACCTAGGTAATAGCCTTAAATCTACCTAAGGGGTTGCTACCTAAGTAGTGCATAGTTGTAGTGCTGCAACGGTATATTCAATTTTTCTCTTGTACAAATGAAAGTCTTTCAAAAAAAAAGAAAAAAGAAGAAGCAATGTACTCAAGGCCTATCTTTGGGGTTGTCTCATTCCTAGAAGAGTGAGCAATGTACTCAGAATAGTGTTCTTGGGGTTGTCTAGAAGAAAATGTTTTTGCCAAATTTTGTAATTTCCATTCTATCTTTGTAAATATGTGAATAAAGGAGCAACTAACTCAAAGGTAGACCTTGGAGATTATTTAGGTGGCTTGGATGGAGTTGAGTGGATGACATTGTACATTTTTGGTTTTGGCCTATCACATTCACATATAACTATGTACTTTATTTTCGTAGGATAGAATGTGGACAAGTAGTTAAATCCAATCTAAGGGGTGAGAAGGGACTTATATGGAGGTGTATTCTAGAGTAAGATGAAAAATTGTAAGGTTGGTTCTATCAGTGTTTAGGTAATCAAGGGGCATATTATGTTTAATGCATCATTATTTTGTATTTTTTGTTTTTTGTTTCCTATTTCTTGTTTCCTATTTTCTGTTTTCTATTTTCTTGTTTCCTATTTATAAACCCTCTGAAGACATAACTCCGCCACTAAGGAGACCTAAGGATTTAAAGGCTTGTTGCATATGCTAAATGGAACCGTGATTCCTACGAAAGTAAGTTAAGTTTCTGTTTTTAATTTTTTAGATTGCTTAATAAACTGTCTAGCATATGTCAATTTTGAATGTCTCTTGCATTTTAGACCTTGATGTTTGCTAGAGGACTAGCAAAAGCTAGGTATGGGGGAGTTGTAAAGTGCTAATTTGTGCATTTTTACATGTTATAATTAATGCATTTTATGGTAAAAATCGTTATTCATCATTCACATTAATTGAGTTACACATTAATTGCATATTTATAAGGTTGCATGAGTTTTGTTCTTAATTGATACATAAATGCATAAATTAGCCACTTATTATGAACTTAGTTTTCAAAGAGACATATAGATATATGTAAATTAGTTATTTAGTAGCTATGTTATTATTATTAGTATGTAATTATTTTTATAAAATTATTGTTGCAAAACCAACTTTGCAATCTTTGCTTCATGAAAAATTATTTAGGTAAAAATCATGTCTAAATGTAAAGCTTGCAAATGTGTGTGTAGCACGCAAGTATGATCATGTTGCAGAAGAAGGATTTTCTATAGGAGGTGAAACAACTATCCAGCCCTTGAGCCATGAAATAAAGAAAAATCTTCACATGGGTAGAAATGTCTACCATACTTCTATAAAAAGGTGCTAGAAGATAATCAAAGGGTCAATTTTGATGCTTAAAACTTCTACCTGCAACTAGAGAGTTAGCTACTATTCCATTCCTTGATCTTCCAAGCAAGAGCTAGTGGACTTAGCTCCCTTCTCAAGTGGGGGACCAGAGAAAGGCAATCTGAGGGCAACTTGTACCGAAAGGCTCTTGCTCCTTTGCCACCCCCTTCACTGGGTGGAAGGCTTACATTGAGGGAGACGTCTGTTGCTGGCTGAGTAGGAAGGATCAACGGAGAACATCTCTGCATTTGGTGATTGGAGAGTTCCATTATAAGGAGCACTTACATTCAGTTGAGCCGAAGGGGTGATAGCTTGAAGGGTAGCTGGGGGTTGGTGTGCATTCTAACAATGGACTAAAACTTTACAGTATAAGACAGGCTTAAGGTATAATGGAAGTTAAAGAATTAGAAAGTGACCATTTTATGCTAAAATACAACTGTCTTAATTTTCTAAACCTTGGATGTATTTTTATAAAGAATGTACATTTGTATACATGCGTGTTTGTTTTGAAGTTTTATATAGATTGTCTTTATTTTACTGTTCTTGAAGTGTTCTCTGTAAATGGGTACTTTTCTATTTATTTATTTTCATCATTCAAAGTTTTGTATGTAGTTTTCTTTTGGAGTTTTTGAAGTGTTTCCGTCATTCAGATTTTCTGCTAACATCTAACTTCTAACAAGCTTCCCTAACAGATTTTTCACTAACTCACTGACGACTAACTCTGTTTTTATCAACACTAACTCTGTTTTGTGTATATCTTACTCTCTAACTATAGTTTTGTTTGATTCTTTCTAATATTTGAAGTTTTTATTAACTTTACTCATTGTATGTTTATTTTTTGGTTCACTTCTTATGATTAAGCTAGATGACCTGTTTTATAAGTGTTTGGTATCTTCAGATACACACACAAGGTCAAATAAAGCTCAAGAAGAAGATGAGCAGTGTCTAGAATAAATGTACTTGTTTATAAAATGTTGATTCTGTTTTGTAGAAATACATATCTATATTTTTTATGTATAAGTATTCATTGATGTATAGTGTATAGTGTATTTATGTATGTTTTGGACAGAGAAAAATCGTTATAATGAAACAGCAAATTGGTATAATGAAATTCTCTGTCCACTATAGTTGTGTCTTACGTGTTCGTTCAATGAATCTTCATTGAGCGATACGAGTTGAGTATTATATTTAATGATAAATATTTTTAGTGTTTAATGATTATTGAAATTATTCTGAATAGTTATGGTGATTATTGTTTAATTATTTAACACTTGTATTTTTGATTCTGGTTAAGTGTTTAAGTTAGTGGATTAAGTGTATTAACTTTTTAGAACACGTAAGCTTGAGAGTTGAAGGAGTTCAATTGATTTAGAAGTGTTAAATAAGGGTAAAATTGTGTAAAATTAATAAGTAATGTCATGTGAAAAAGTTAAGTTTGCATGTGATGAGAAATCAGTGTTTTAATGTTAAAAGTCTAAAAAAGTTGGGAAACTGATGAAAAGTAAATCAGAGTTTTAACGTGAGCATGTGATTTTTTAAGTCGGTACGTGATTTCTATTTGGGCATGTTGTGAATAGTGTTCAGAGTTTTAGTATTAAAACTCTGAATATGTTGGGAAGTTAGCATTAAAAACTCAAAACTACTAAAGTAACATATATGCTTAAGGATCTTATTTTAAATATTATTAAAATAATTCAAAAATTGTAAATAATACTTTGAAATTATCTATACTCTATTCCCATATATTAATGCTTGTAAATAATTTAATTATTATATTTTAGATATTTGATTTTTTTTTACAACTCTTGTATAGTATTTCTTTTTATACGCTCAATTTGCATTTTTCCATTAATTGTTTTTGCCAAGTTCCTTGTGAGATCGACTTGTACTCGTATACGCTTAATACAATAGGCACCGTATGCTTACAGTTATAAATGTAAAATTTTGAGATTTCTATGTTATGCTTTAATATTTAATTATATGTATTTGTTTATTGAATAAAAACCACGAAAATCCCATATAGTATGTCTAGTTTACTTTGTACTAGGATAGACTATTAATTCGTTATCACCCGTATATATATTGTAATGATTGTACGAACGACTCAGATTAATTAGGGTTGGAGTACGAGGTTAGGGTACTATAAATAGGTTTGATTTTAATAGATGTAATTATGCCATAACGGTAAATAGTGAAGCACACCACCAAACACCCATAGAGTAAGTTATTGTCGAACTATGTAAATCCTTGTTTCCAAGTGATCATTCTTCCCCTTTCTCTTCTTCTTCTTCCTATGCAAGTGGGTGACTACAGGTCCCAACAATGTCTTGATGGCAAAAGTCTAATATATAAACCATACTTGGTTAGTGTTGATGATAAGATTTTACTAGCAAATATGCATGTGTTTGAAAATAAATGATTTTGATGTAATTTTAGGTATAGACTAGTAAGTAGTATTTTAGATTAACATAAATTATCATAGGAAAAGAGTTTACTTTCAAAGTTTGGGACAACCAGAATTTTAGTTTGGTGGCACAGATAATTGAAGTTCATTATTGAAGGATTTGGGGATCAATTGGCGACTTCAAACAACTACAAAAGCATAGAGAATGTGGCAGAAGGATTGAGGTTCTGGTGAATGGAAGTGCAATTCTATTATTATGTGTTGTGGACTTCCGTTTCACTTCAATATAGAAATAGTCCTTCCATATTCGTAAAAGGAGTAATTAATTCATTTCCATACCTCTGCCCCCAATTCGGTAATAACAATCAATTACAATATTTAATTATTTAATTTCTCCATAATATCCAAAGAATATTTCGTGGTCTTTAATGACACATATCAACATCTCTCACTTGGTCATAGAAACCATGCATTACATTCTATGCATTGAGCATGTGTAATTTCTATTTTCCACTCCCAATACTTGTAGGTAGTAATCCACACTATTTGTAGAATTATTCTTCATTTTCATCATCCATGAAAATGTCTCTCAATCCCATCAAGTTTACAAATTTGATGAATCCTTCTGGTGAAACCCCCTTAGTAATAGGATCAGCAGTCATATCATATGTGGGAATACAACTGAATTTAATTTCCTCTTTCCACAATATCACGGATATAGTGATAATGTATATCAATATATCTTCCACTAGAATTATTTACACCACTGTGTCAGATTAATTGTTACTTGGTTATCACAATACATTTCAATTGGACCATTTACTAGATTGAAATTCAAATCATCTTGGAATCTCTTGATCCAAACAACATGAGTAGTTGCTATACTACAAGCTATATATTCAACTTCCTATGTGTGCTTTACCACACACCCTTACTTTTTGCTTTCCCAAGATACAACACCACCTTCAAAGATGAACACATGTCCTAAAGTGGACTTTCTATCATTTGTGTTTTCACTAACGTTATCCAAATACTTCAAGCTCTTCCATTTGACAAATAAGTTTATGGTGCAGGGTTTCTTTCAAATACTTCATTATCCTCTTAACAACTTTTCAATATGCTATTCCAAGATTACTTTGGTACCTACTTACCAAACGTATAGCATATGCCAAGTCCAATCTTGTATACAATATAGCGTATATCAAACTTCTAACCGCTTGAGCACAATGTGCATTTAAAGGTTGTTTCCCCTTTCTTAGACATTGGTTCTTACTTAAGATTTTCCCATATATAGATGTTGTAGGTGCAGTGATACTATTTTGCATTCCAAACATTTTAAGTACACCATGTAGATACTTCTCTTGACTTATACGCAATATTCTTGATTTCTAATATTTTAAGATCTGAATTCCAAGGACATAAGTAGCTGCCCTCATGTCCTCCTAAAATCCTTGAGCTCACATCATGTTCTATTTTTGGGTGAAGATTTGCATTGATTCCCTGTGTTTTTCTTGTGCTTTATGCTTTTTCTCTCATATTCTAATTTTATCTTACTGGTTCTCAAAAAAGAAGTATGATCTGTTAGTGTTTGCTGGTTCTTAATATGTTACATTCACCACTGCACATATAATATTGGTCTAGGGTTGTTGAATCTATGTTACATGTTGTTCAATCTCACTACTGAGGATGGAGAACAATTTTGGTCATTGAAATTCTTGTAATTAATATATCAAAAATGTTTATCCATATAGTAATAGATCAATTTCCTCTTGAACAATTACAAATTATTGATAGTGGAGGATTCTTTTATTAACTTAAGCGATGTACTCATTCATGGTACATGCCATTTCCAAATTTGATTTTTTTACCATGTCCTGGCACAATTTTGGGTCTTGTGGTGTTGGGTTAAGTTGCTTTTTCTTTGATGCTTTCAATGACGATTTTGATGACAGAAGTTCACAAAACTTACATGTATGATAACAACTGTTGAAATGCTAGACACAATGCAATGTTGTACGTAGAGTTAAGCAACTTGAGTAGAACATGGTTATGATGGTGCCATACCTGTGAGGTGTTTTGTCCCATGAGCTGCCATTATAGTGAGGATTTGCTTGAAGATCTATAGGAAGAACTAGAAGATATCTCAAATGATGATAATGAATCTATTGTAAGAGAAGAACAAATGCAGATTAATACAAGTGACTTGAGTCAACGACCACAAAAAGAAAAAGTAGATAATATGCGACAGAAAATCTTTTTTAAGGTATCCCTGCTATTTTATTTAACAGACCAAGGTAGCTTGCCAAAAATGAAGGATCACAAAAAAAAGAGGGAAGAAAACTAGACCAAGATCCCACAGTAAATGCACAAAATAAACCAAGAAAACTGAAAACAAGAATGCACACCATGTGACAGCCGCTTGGAACACATGTCAGGAGAAAATCGACCCCAGCCAAACTCTCTTGCCTGCCATGGATCGCCATCGATCAGCATTTTATTTCCTTCATTGGTAGACGAATTTTGGTGTATATTTGGGTCAACGAAAGAATAACTCGAAGTTTCTGGAAAATTCCAAATTGGTCTACAACTTAAACCAAAAAAAATTTCCAGAACAAAAGGAAATTTCCCCGGCCATGCCAGCACAACAAATCCTTCCAACACAATGCAGAACGCCATCTAAATGCAAATTTCCGAAAGAGTAGGACCAAGAATCCTACACAAAAAGACCCACCAGCAACCAAGAAAAAATTCATAATGGAGAAAGAGGTTGGCTATGCACCAACCTGATGGAGGCTCATTAAAATGAACCTCCCTATACGCATAGGCACTGTTAGATAACTGCAGATCTGGCCATTCAATGTTTCCAATATCTCGAGTAGGAGAGATTATCTTCAGTGAAGAATGTACCTCATGTAGGACCATGTGGAGGCCCAATAGAATTGGACCTCCCCAATAGAAACACACTATTTGGATGCTCATCTTTGTACATCTCCACCAACAGATTATCTACTTCTCGTCATGGTTGACTATAACTTAACTCATCATAACTTTCGACATCACTAATCTCTCGTTATAGTCACCTAACAATCCCCCCAGCATGCGCCCGCTATGACTTGAACTTGTGACTTCTACCTTTGGTATTACTTATTAGGATCGAGTGCTATCATTACACCAAAAATTCAAGCTTATAGTGAGAACTTAACATTACCTTATAAGCAGTCAACAGTACCATACAACCATTTGAGTGTGATTTGGCTCACAACTTCAATTGTGACTTGGCCTCAGCCCATCCTCCGCTAGTTATGAACTCTGCGACAAGCAGGCGATTGCTGAGCCCGTGACTTGACCTATCCTAGCCTTTGGGATAATTTACCTTTCACCACGATTGACTATGACTTGACCCATTATAGCATCCAACATCACTAGTCCCTCGCTATAGTCACCCAACACTTTTATGATGTAACAAACTTTTATTGCATTACTTACGTAATTTTGATACATTTTCTTCAATTTTGAGATATTCTAACTAATAACTACTACAAATACCCTTATTTTTCTGATATTTTGATAGATTCTTTTTTGCAAAATTTGACATATTTTGACACATTTTTTCCAATAGTAAAGAGTGGTGGGTTGGTTGAAGAGTTCAACCTAAAACTCTTATATAGTTGGTTATGTGTTCTACCAGAATCACACATTTGTAACTAGTTTAATAGTGAATTAATGAAGATTTAAGCTTTCTAATCTTGGGGGTAGTCAAACCAATTGCATCATTTGTGTGTGCAAGTTTAAAATTATTAAAATTTGCTATTCACCCCCTCTAATGCATGAAAAACACATGAAGAAAGCAATGGAAAATGAAGATCATATCACACATGATTGCGCAAGAAGAGAAACAAGAAGAAAAAATCACAATACATTAGTGTTAGATTATAAGCAATGGTTTTATATGGTTACAAGCATGCATCTGAACCATCCAACACATTTGACAGTTTACATCAACTATTTAATGAAAAGTCTTTAACTAATAAATATTGCAACTAAGGACATAAGGATTAACACTCCCCCTCAAGTTGGGAGTAAATGTTGGCACTCTCAACTTGTTCTTCATAACTGGAAACTTTGGAAATGGAAGAGGCTTGGTTAGTACATCAACTATTTGATCATCACTTTTGGTGTACCTTGTCTATAGCACTCTTGAAACCAAATTCTCTTTGATCACATAACAGTCTAACTCAATGTGCTTTGTACACTCATGGAAGACTGAGTTGGCTACTATATGCTGGGTAGCAAGATTATCATTTGGAAATACTCTGCTTATGCAAAAGAATGAGATACTATGTGTTGTTTTTTAGTTTCCCAAGAGATAAGAGAACTGCCTAAATAAACTACAAATCCTGTAGTAGATCTACAGGTAATCATGCAATTTTCCCAATCGGCATCACAATAGCAATTTAAGGTAAGATTATTTCTCTTAAAGAATGTTATGCCTTGACCAAGATCATTTTTTAAATATCTAATGATTAGCTTCATAATGCTCTTTATAGGGTTTGGTCACGAATTTACTTAAATATATGATTTCAACGTTCCATTCTATCCTCATGCATGATGAGTTTCATTTGGAAATATTGCTACTGATCTGATATCTGGGTTGCTAACATCAAAATTGTCAACAACTTCTTGAATATTGTAGTAGTATTAAGTTTAACTACAAGTTTATCTAGTTTACATTCACTAGTATCATTATCATGGAAAGCAAAGACTCTTCACAGAAACTAACTTCTCTACTAATGAAGAATTTCTTTTGATTTAAGTTATAGAATTTTAAACATTTTTGACCACAAGGATAGTCAAGAAAAACAAACTTGATGGCCCTATTATCAAACTTATGGTTTGGATTTAAGTAGATAGCATAAGAAAAATAGCTAAAGACTTTAATATTTTCATATTTTGGTTCTTGTTTATAAAAGACAAAATATGGTTTTTACTTTTGGAAGCTCTTGTTAGGCATACGATATATTAAAAAAATTACAGTATTAACACATTCCTCCCAAAACTTAAGTGGCACTTTAACTTGAGATCTAATAGCACTATCAGTGTCCAGGATATGTCTATGTTTTCTTTTTACAACAAAGTTTTGTTGTAAAGTATAAGGATAACTCTTATTGTGATGGATACCTTTTCTACAGAATAAATCCTTAATGCTCCTATTCTCAAACTCAGTTCTATTGTTTATTCTAAATTCTTAAATACAACAATTAAATTGATTTTTAACAAATGAAATAAACACATTTATGCAATAAGAAACTTCATGTTTATGTTTCAAGAAATATACCTAGGTTAATCTAGAGTAGTCATCTACTAGAGTAAAAAAATATTTATAACCAGAATTGAAGACATGTATGTCACCTAATGTATTGACGATTGTAATCCATAACCTAATGTACGAAAATGCGACAAATTCTTAAAATTTGTCACCTATTGTATAAGTGACGGCACAATAAGTGATAGATTTTTAAGAGTAAAAGGTGAAAATTTTTTAATCAAAGGTGATGGATTAGGTTTGTCACCTTTTCCCTATTTTCCTGTAGTGACAATACGTATGAAATTCACACCAAACGTCAATATGCACAAGATCAAAACATTTAGCAGTCTTAATGCAGGTAGAGTGAAAAGGTAAACAAGTTTACTTGTCTAACTTGCAAACTTCACTAAAAAGTAATAGTTTAGCAGTAGAGCCAAAATTAAAGAATTGATTAAACTTTAAAAGTTTAGTAGATGAAGGGTGGCTAAGTCTTTTGTGGCACAACTCAACATCATCTAAACTTTCACCATTGACTTAAGGGCTAGAGTAGGTACAGATCTCCTTCAGCTTTAGCTACTCCAATAACTTTCTTGGTCTTGAGGTCCTAAAAAACACAAACAATTGGTAGAAACTTGATATTGCAATTAAGTTGCTTTGTAATTTTAGATAAATACATAAGGTTAACTTCAAATTTTGGAATACAAAGGACATCATTCAAAGTGATCTTGTTATCTACATCTCTCTGCCTTTATTTTTGAAGTATGAGAGAGAAGGTAGAATTCAAGGTGGGTAGTGGTATCATATATAGCAAGAATTTGACTCCTTAGCATAAGGTACAAATCATTAAGACCAGTGAGAAATTGCAGCAAATAGTCTTCTTGAGTTTTGTCTAGGATGTCTTTCAAATGAGGATAACTATATGCAATAGCATAGGTAGAAATTGAACTCCTAGTTTCAAGTTGGTCTCAAAGAGTTCTAAGTTTAGTGAAATATCTAGTTATAGTGTCACCTTGTTGTCTAATCTCTCACTTATCTTCATTTTATTTGAAAAATTCTAGTAGCATCCTTTTGATGAAATCTTTCGCGCAAGTCTATCCAAATTTCACTGGCAATATCAAAAAGCATGATGCTAGTACCTATATCAGTTTCCACAAAATTTAGAAGCCAAGATCTGAATTTCATCATGTCATTGCATCTTTTCCAAAGTAAGTATTGTGGTTGATTTTTAAGGTCAAGTTGTTCAATAGTGTCATCTATAAAACCAAGCTTATTTTTAGCTCTCAATGCCATAGACATGAGCCTATTTTAGAACTCAGTTACTATTGTTGAGGAGTTTTGTAACTAGAGGTGTTCCTGAGTTGTTCAAAGCATGTAAATGGTAAGGATTCAAATCATCAACCTTAATATTAGAGACTCTGGTATCCTGCTTAGCTATGGAAAAGATACAACAAGATACAGATAGAAAGATTGAGCAAGCTAAGGAAGATTGAGCATGAAAAAATTATTTATGTTGTAATTCATCAAAAGAATAGTCGATGTTTAACAAAAAAACAAATGCAAGAACCATTAACAATAGATCATGTAAATAGTTTGTAATATTTGAAAATAAGGTCAAAAAATGGTATCACCGGTGGATACACAAAGATTGTAGCCAAACAGTAAACAAAAGCGTGAAGGAACTTGAAAACTCCTTGCAACACCGAAACCTTAGTTCAATGAACCAAGCTCTGGCATACTTTGTGAGATTGCTCAGATACCATGTGATCTACGCACCTATGCAAAATACACATGAAGGAAACAATGAAAAATGAAAATCGCACACAATCGCACAAGAAGGGAATTGGACAGCAGTTAAGGTCCAAAGAAGAAGCAAAAATCACAATACATTAGGGTTTGACACTAAGCAACGGTTGTATATAGTTATAAGCATGCATTTGAACCGTCCAATACATCAACCATTTAATGAAACATTTTTAACTAACAAATATGGCAACTATGGATATAAGGCGTAGATTTTGCTTGTAATTTCGTGCAAACTTTTCGAAGACAAAAAAATTTCAGGTTATGTTTGTCAATTGAATAAAGCTATTTATGGGTTCAAACAAGCTTCAAGGGCCTGGTATGAACGCTTTAGTGATTTTCTGGTTAAACAGATTCTAAGGTACATCAAAAACACTTATGATAATTCCCTAAGAATCAGAGCTAAATCTTTATCATGCCTTTTGTGATGTAGATTGAGGTTCTTATCCCCTCACAAGACGATCAATCACAGGATATAGCATACATTTGGGCGGCAATTGTGTTGGATGGAGTGCAAAAAAACAACCTACGATTTTCAAAAGCACCACAGAAGCGAAATACCACGCCATGGCTATTGCCATTGCAGAACTCACATGGATGGCCAATCTATTCAAAGAACTCAACATTCCCATCACCAAAACTCCATTGCTCATGTGCATCAATAAAAGTGATGTACAGCTTTCAATAAATCCAGTTCTTCACAGCACAGCCAAAAACACATTCACATGGATTATCATTTTGTGCGAGAAAAAGTTGCCAATCAAACTATTTGGACACAACACATTGGATTAGTACCAACAATAAACTTGCTGAACTATTCACTAAACCAGTTAATTGCAGAAAACTTGCATCATTTCAACTCAAGTTCGTGGTTACAAAATGCCTGATCTTGTGGGGGAGTGACAGAGCTCGGGGACAAGGCCCATCTGGTATTCAAAGTTGGAGCCCGAAGAGTCATGATATTACATAAGTAAATATCTTTATTAAAGTTTGTTGTAACAGTTTTACAAAACTACCATGTGATTGTAACAAACTATCAATATATAAAATCCATACCCGCTACACAAAAGGTGGAGCATCACCACTGGGGTTGCGCCGCCCTCTACAACCTGTGTGATTCAATTTCTTCCTTCTCTTCTCTTATTCTTTGTGGGTTGAGGTAAGATTTTGATCTAGGAAGGTGAAACTTGATACTAAAGTTAGTCTACACGTATTATATATAAGATATTATGTAAAGTATTTCGATAAAAAGTTTCACAAGCATAGAGCATATTGTGAAAAATAATTTTTCATGAAAAATAAATAGAATTGAAACATTTATATTACTTGTAAGTTATTTTTTACTAGTTAATTTATTTTAATAAGATAAAATCTACATGTCTCATAAAATTTGAAAAAAATTTAAATTTTTTCATTATTATAATTATAAATTTTTCATCTTTCGAACATCACTAAACTCATAATTACATGAAAAATATAAAATTATATTTAAAAT
The DNA here is from genome assembly GCA_024699675.1 of Amphibolis antarctica. Lineage (NCBI taxonomy): Eukaryota > Viridiplantae > Streptophyta > Magnoliopsida > Alismatales > Cymodoceaceae > Amphibolis > Amphibolis antarctica. The sequence continues at coordinate 20,314 of JAMKPZ010002393.1, forward strand.
GTTAAAATACAGAATATTTATAATTTTTTTAAATTACTTTTTTAAAATTTCTACATACATAAACAATCCTAAAAACAAAAAAGGGCAAACTCGTAATTGTAACCGATTGCCTTGTAAAACAGCAACGATGTTAACATTTTTAAGTTAATTTAATAATGAAGTATTTCAATTTCTGAAGAGTAAATTGTAAGATAAAAATTTATATATAAAGATTTATATGATAACAATGATACATAAAAATTTATACAAAATTAAAATAAAAAATCGTTATCAAATGAAACACAAGCTCAACTATAGCACAATAATACACTTGATCAAGCCTTTCATTCAGCAACTGTCATTTACAACTATAGCATGTACACTGTAGGCAGCAGCAGCAAAGGCCGAAAGAATCAGAAATAAAACGGATCAGAATCAGCACAAAGGTGTACGACAGAGCCCGGAATTTTTTCCACTTATCACAGGAGCTGTAAATCTCGGGCCGAGGCGCCGGCTGTGTTCCCTTGCCTTGGTAAATATCAAGATATTATGAAAAGAATCTTCCAAGTTATTAAGGGAGCAAAATTTAGTCACTGTAAGACCACTAGCATTGGATTTCAGGTAAGGAACTGATCAATCATGTGCTGAATTACATCAGCACCTTCAGAGTGCACTAAGTGATCTTTCACCTGTGGAATAAAACTGATATTTATGGAGAAATCAAATATGACATGGGCATACAAAATTCAGAAAACGCACACCTGAATAACACTGTGAGCAGAAAGTTTCTGTTTGCAGCCGTGGAAGCTAACATCCACTCTTTGCCATGATACTCGTGAGAGACCTGTCACCAGCTCTTCTGAAAACATGTAGTTACATTGCAAATTAATTGTACTCATTCAACATTTATGCACGAGATACAATGGTTAACATGCACAGCTGGGGCAAAATATCTAAATACATAAGACATGAATGAATGTCTAATGAATGATAAATGAAGAACACATTGCTTATTTCCTGTTATAAACAGTATGCAAGGAATATACAACAATGCAAAAGAGCAAGCGTTATCGGCTTATTGTGAGTAGTTGTAGAGGAGTTTGAAATATACTTCTGAATATAATGATGACTTGAAAATACATCCAACAAAAATAATTAGCAACGAGTAGGTCTGTCTTTGAAAATCACTATTCCTAAAGTGTGTCAATAGTTCTTAGAATCTTTCTAAATTTAGTTGTTATTAAGTAAATACGCATTATTGGATATCTGTTTATCCAAAACCCTACATATAACTCTCCTTATAACCCTTCATTAGTGATTAGTCCCGTATTGATTTTCTCCTTTAAAATTAATCATTGGATACAATTCAAGGCAGTAAAACAGATATACAAATATGGTTTATCCATAGAAATCAAGTAAAGAGATGTGATGTACCCTTTTTTTTACTTCCACTAAAACGTTTTTTTTTTTTCACTAAAACGTTAGGAATCTGTAAACCATACAGAGCAGATGATGGCAAGCAAGGCTATTTTATAAAGCTCCCTTTCTTTTTCTACATTGCTTATCAAGATCAAATCAAACTCCTGCAGTCAGAAATGGGGGACATGGCGAGAGTGCAGTTGAACATGGTAGGGGGTGGTGACGGGAGTGGAATCAACAATAGACATAAAAGAAGATAGCAGCAGGGTTGACAATGGGAGAGTGGTGTGGACGTAAGATGGGTGTAAAAGGGGTATGGAATTGACATTAACAATGGCAATGACAAGTGGTAATGGGAAAAAGGGAAATAACTGTTTTAAGACATGCTACACAAATAAGACATGCTACAGTTACTTCCCTATAAAACCACAGCTGGCTATATAATATCAGCTACCTGAAAGGATTTAGTTCAAAGAAAATCTCAAATAGGACAGTCCAGATGCCTATGGTAGGAAAGACACGTTAACCCAAACCTTTACTCAACAGAACTATCGGACAGCCATCAAGAACACTTTATTGCAGAAATCTCACACAATAAAAGGGAACAAGGCTAATGGGAGCACAGGAACAAATAAGAAAATGATACTTGTGCCAACACTTTGTGAACAATTTTTTTAAGCCAATTGACAACAGAAAACTAAAAGGGAAATACGTAACATATCTTGTTGCTGATATATGCCAAATATGCATAATACACGAGTTGAATGTATTGAAGATAAACCATTTTAAAAAATCACAAAAAATTTAAAATTATCTGATTAAGATGGTTTACTTGCTTCATAGCACAAAATCTGCAGTTGACACCAAACTAAAAAACCCATATGAATAATGTACTGTCATAGTGTCATCAACCTATCCTTTCTTTAAAACCTATTGAACCTAGAACAAAAGATATTGCAGAATATATGAAAAATATAGCATATAAATAAAGGAAAAAGAACTTATAAATCATTATTCAAATTTAAGAAACTCATGGAAACACCTTCTATCTGATCTGTGTTGCAATTTGCCATTGAAAATGGTGCAGTTTTCTCAGCATAGACTTCCTTTGAATATTCCTCATAAACAACATGTGGATATTTTTTGCTTAAAGAATCCTCCCACTGCTCAACAATACAAGAGTTCAAATAAATTTCACAAACACTAGAACTGACTGTGGGAAACAGTACTAATGTACCAGACAAGATTATCCAAGAAATCCAACCTTTGGCAATTCAGAGTTACGCCGAATAGATGATGTCCTCCATCCCACAATATCTAATTATATTGAGTCAAGCAGAAGAACTTGATAAAACATTTTCCACAAACAAAAGAAATACAAAACAATTATATAAACCACAGCTGAAGGATACGATCATAGCATGCATTAGAATAAATCACTCGACGTCTAAACGCATGAAGAGCAGACCTGTAATATTAAGTAGATCAAATATTTATTTTTGGGTAGTAATTTTATTTCCCAGAAAATATCACCTTGAGGAGAACCGAACTTTACATGAAAAAAAGACCACCACAATCATCCACCATACGTAGCAGCAGTGGAAGCTTCCCTTCATCAGAATCAGTTAGAAAGAGATGCCTGCCTGTTCTCCTAAATATCCAGTGAATAATGCAGGTTGCAAGTTTCTCAATTGCGGGGACACCGAAAAGAAATGGTACCTGCTATTTAGCAGTTTGCAATAATTAAGCAACTAGGTGAAGTTGAGAACTTGCAGATTGAAAGACACCAAGAACTAATCACAAGGGATCAAGAAATAAAGACAGAAGGATGTTCTCCTTGGTGTTTTGTAGTTATTATTTACGTAAATTGTGGATTTTTCTTTCATTTTATTTTATTTTTCTATTTTAGGTGATTTTCTTAAAATTTCCCATTTTCTTTTCACCTCCCCCTTTAATTACAGCACTGAGACCCACATCCAGCACTGGGTCATGACCACCACCATCCTTTTTTTGAGCAGATTGTCGTGACCACCACTGTCCAAACCATGTTGGAAAATTTTTCTATTAGCTTGATTCCACATATATTATTCCTGTATCAAAAGTTTTTAACTTCCCATTTTAAATCATTTTATTCTAATGGATCATTCAAAAATTCATCAATTTGTATTTGATTAAAGTTGGATTAGGGTAGAAAACTAGATTAAGGTTGGATGAGTGGATACAAGGGATCAGTTAAAAGATGATTTTATTAGGAATAGAGTTGGAGTTGCTCCAATTAAAAATAGGATAAAAGAATATCAGCTTAAGTTGTTTAGTTATATATTCAGGAGACCAAAGAATGTACTAGTTGAAAGAGAAGAATTAATTATTTAAAATAAACTAAAAGAAATAAAGGAAATTTAAAACTATTATATTAGGAATTCTGAGAAGAGATTTAAATTTATGTAATTTAATCTATGATTTAACCATAGATAGAAATACATAAAAGAAAAGAATTCATGTGGTTGACTCCCATAATAGGATTATAGCTCAAATTGTTGTTATTGTTGTTGATTCACAAATAAATTCTATTGAATTCATCTAAACATGTCATTCTGATAACACATCAGAAAACATTAGAAATATGGTAGAATTTATTATAGTAATTAGTAAATGTGATATCAAATAGATGATTATGGTCATTATTACATTGACTTGTAAAACTGTTAAATACTTTTGGCTACCGATAAAAATGTCATGTATTACTAAAAGATAAATTAAAATATCAATATCACTCAACTGACATCCACAACAGTTTGAAAGCAACATCAGAGATATGAAATAGACCACAATTAAATTTAAGTAGAAAAAGATAGATAAATAGGCATTTGTCCATAAGGATTTCTCTAATGGGAGGTATGAGTCCTATACATCATATACAATTGAGAGGACTAACCAAATGATTGTCATAAAAAGGAAATATACCTGTTTGTGTCCCCTTGAACCAAGATGAGGTGTAGCAACAGTAATAAAATTCATTGCTTCCAGTCCATTTATTGTACCATTAGTCTTTTCTACACTGCATGATAGGTCCTTTGTAGCCTGCCTTTTAGGTGTATACAACCGTCCAATAGCATATCTAGCAACCAAACCCCCCACAGAATGTGCAACAATAGAAATCTTCTGAAGATTCTTCTTTTGATTCACAAGCTCGGTAATCTGGATTTTAAAACAAGCATTCATGTGTATGGTAAATAAAAAATAGTTTTCTTAGAAAGAGAGAGAATCAAGGACAAAATCAAAGTACAAATGTTGTTCAAAATGCAACACAAGCCCAGGTGAAAGCAAGTGAATCTACATCTCTCTCATGGAGAAGCATGATGTATAAACATAGAAAGGATAATCTGCTAAGAAGCAAACCTCATCTGCTAACCTCTCACCCATAACATCAATGCCATCTAATGTCAAACTGTGTGCATTACATTCACTACCTACAATACCAGTCACCAATCAGATGCATCTCAATATGAATCAAATCCATAAGATCGAAAGTAGCTTACAATGAACTAGCATTTTATTTGAAAATGCATGGACAAATTGGTTTGCTGCAAACTTCCAATCATCAGTACTGCAGCAAATAAAAAACAAAACCATAAATTCAGCAAGTAGAAACTTACAAGGCTTGGAGGAAAAGAGAGAATAATTGAAGAAAAACAAAAAGTTTCATCCATCAAGAATAGTCTGTCACCAAGAGATGAAGCAGCAGAATGAAACTTCAGAGAAAAACATAAAATATGAATATTCCTTCCTTTTATCCACGTAATGATATGGTATCTTCTGGTAATATCTTCATTTTGCTTATGTATTATATAAATTGTAGGGTAATCAGCTGTGAAATTTAAAAATATCTGGATATTTCCCCTGCGTTGACTAGAAGAACATGCAATAATGTGGAATTCTTTATCTGGTAAAATTATACAAAAGTTAAGAGTCATTTTCCATCAACAGTAATTTCACCCAGATATCCATCAACCTACTTAGGAGGAGTGCATATTTCTGCCAAGTGACCCGTAGTTGGAAGGGGGTCACCTAAACTACGAAAATTCAAAGACTAACATGGCATATTACTAAAAAAAGTTATTTCACACAAGCAGGAGAAGTTTCCCATGAAGAAGAGAGTCAAAGCATGCATGGGAAACCATGAGAAGAGCCAAGCCACATCATTGATGATGAAAGAAAGTCAAGCTTCATTAACCCAAATGTCCCTTACAAGTCTAAAGGCAATTTGGGATTTTCACTCCTTACTATGAAGTTTTTTGGCAAGAAGGAGAAGAGCAAGATGTCTTGGAGCATGTAAATACATGGAAAGAGATGTTATTAATCTTTACTCATAGATGGTCAACCATCAACCAAAACTCATTGATTTTGGTCACCAAAAGTCAACTTAAGTCACCTTTGATCTTATTAATCTTCCCAAGGAATTGTATGCTCTGAGATATCTTACTCTTCTCCTTCTAATCAAAAACTCCATGGTAAAGAGTGGAATTCTCAAATTTCCTTTAGACCTATAAGGGACATTTGAGTTAATGAAGCTCAACTTTCCTTCATTATCAATGATGTGACTTGGCTCTCCTTATAGTTGGCTATGCATGCTATGGCTCTCTTCTCCATGGCTGGCTTCTCCTCCTTAAGTGAGATAGCTTCTTTTAGTAATGTGCCAAATACTTGATATGCCATCGTAGTCTTCAAATTTTCACAGTCTAGGTGACTCCACTTCAACTACGGATCAGCAACAAACATTTGGAGTAGCCAAGTAAGATAAAGAGAATCCTTTCTTGTGAGCTACATGACACACCAACAAAGAGCACTCCAAAGTCCATCAAAAGTAAGTTCCAATGCCCATACTTAGCACAAACAAACTCATTCAATAATTGAATACATCTTTTGCATTTCATTTCACAGTAGTACAATCATCCCACAATTGAATGTTCTATCATGCATATCTGTTAAATTTTGCATCTTTGTTTCAAAAATCCATTCATAAGGAATCACAATTAGCATCACAAAGATTCATATCTGTTAAAACGTTCTTCATCTAGAAAATTGGTGGCCAGAAGAAATACTACATTTGGATTGTTTAAACAGAGCAGCATTTTTGCGCTACATAAATGCTCCAATTGCCGATGCTAACAGTCGGTTACGCTGAAAGACTCACATTTACTGATATTAAAAAACCAATATCCCATGAATCCAAGTTCCTTCCCAAATTCTCGCAAATTGCATACGGAAAACATTCACTTGACCAGAATAAATTAAAAAATCGATCTTTGAACAGTTCGCCCAAATTACACATCTCGAAAGATCCTTTCCAAAAATTCAATAAAAAAAACAAAAGACGCACTGAATTCTACGAGAGGAAAAAGGAAACGCACCTTCCGAGTATCCCATGGACCATGACGACAAGATGATCGACGTCGGCCACGGCGGTGTCCGGGGAGCTTCTGAAATCCGTCTCCCGATGCTGATCCTCCATCCGCGGCCCTCTGTCGTCCCCCATCCTCAACTCCTCTTCCTCTTCCTCTTGTCCTCTCCCTACGAGCATGTTCCAAATGGGGGACCACAGAGATCGCAGGCAACCTCGGAGCTCCAGGTCGAGGAGGAGATCCCCACGATGCAGAGAAGCGGTGGGAAGTGGGGGAATCCGGCGACGGCGAAAGAGAAAATCATTCAGAATTCTGCATCCATGGAACGCGATTCACGTGACGGTCCGAACGAAAAGTCGCAGGGCCGTTTCAAACTTACCCGATTTCGGAATCACAACTGTTATTTTCATTTTCGTCCATTAGTTTCTTTTCCAGTTAATAATAATAATAATAAAGTCGTAACAACTTTTACGTTTCGATCTGTAATAAAGTATTTTAATTTTAATAATCATAGAAAATTAGAATTGCGAGTACTTTTATAAATGATATTGTATTTGTATAATAACTTATAAAATAAAAATTTATATATAAAAATTTACAGTAATAATAATATATTAAAATTTATGAAAAATTAAAACTTTTTTTTTCGATATTTGGAAAATCACAAAAGTTAGGACCTAAGAACAATTAGTAATTATTAATTTACGTGATAAAATGTAGATATCATAAAAATTTTCTTATAATTTTATTTCTTACGTGATAATTTTCTTATGTGATAAAATGTATATAATTTTTACCTTTAAGGTGTATTTGTGCACGTGAAATTTATCAAAAATAAATTAATAAGAATTTATTTCTTAAGTAAAATTGAATTGGAAGAAAATAAATTCAATATAAAGATATTTGTACATCTATCAAAATTAAACAGAATTAGAAATTTTTATAGTCAGACAGAAATAGATGAGAAAGCTCAAACTGATTGAATTTCAGACGATTCTGAGTCTAAATTTCATTTTTATCCTAAACTAAAAAATGAATAGTATTGATAGAAATGAATTAAATTCAATTTTATTAACATAAATAAGTAATTTATTAGAATTAAATTTATTTTAATTTAATTTCCATGATTATATGAACACAAATGAGAAAGAGAATTTAAGGTGATTTCAAATTAAAATATTATTATTATTATTATAAAAAATAACAACATATTTTCATTTTTATTTAATATATATTTTTACCACATTATTAAAAAAATTGATGCACGTGCGACATGTGCCTTAATTTTTTATTTTCTTTTCGAAGAAATGTTAAGATTGAAAGTTGTAGTTATAAATTCATTAGAGATACGTCTAAGTTAAGATTTGAACTTAAAATTTTTAGTATAATTTTTTTTTTAAGTTCTAAAAAAATTCTCGTGATCATCAAACTACTACTTTAATAATTCATCTATATTTTATTATGTCTAAGATTTTTTTTATTTTAAATTTACTGTAAAGTCGTGTAAGCGTCGGCGTTGTTTATTTTATAGTACTCTTGTTAGAATAAGGTGAAAAGCAAGGGCGGTACTGTAAATAACTTCAGGTTTTAAAAGTAACGTTAAAAACGTCGTCAATCGCTACCAGCGGTTGGAGCTACCATTCTCGCAGGATGTAAAATAATGTGCTTAAAGTTTAAACGCATGATATATAAGTTTCGTTTGAAATAAGAAGTTTTAATATTTCATAAATTTTCATATATTATTATTATTATACAAACTTTTATTTTATAATTTATTACGTATACTTTTAACTTTAATTATTCAACAAAGTTCTAATTTTTAAGGTATTATTTTCAACAAAGTTTTCGTTTGAGGTCAACTTAATTTACTTTTAAAATCACTTTCAACATTATTATTATTATATAAATTTTAATATAAAAATATTCTAATATATAAACTCTTACAACATTAATTACTATGTAATTTTAATTTCATTCACAAAAATAGATTTAACTTTAACTCTATTTAACTCTCGAAATTAACAAAAGTTGTATGAATATTTAAGAAAACAAAACCAAAATGCTGTGAAGATGAAAAATATCTTTAAGAAGTATGTATGAATATTTTTTTTCCCTTTTTTCCAGTGACACCCAAGCATTTTATTCGAGAAGAATTCAATGATTGAACAAACCAATTTGATTTAATTAAAAATGTTACCGTCTTGGACATATTTTGTTGTTCATGTTGTCGAGGACTGAGGGTTTATTCACGAATAACTTTTTCTTAACTTTTAAAATTATTATCAATATTATTATTATTGTATAAATTTTAACATATTAATTTTTATCACTTAAATTACTATATAATTTTAACTTCATTTATAAAACCAATTTCACCTTCAACTATTTCTAACCTTCGAAGTTGAAAAAAACTGCCAGTGAATGTACCTTGAATTATAAAACTTGGTTGATGGTTGGACCATTGAATTGACATGCAAATTAAAGGAAAAAATTAGGAAAAAAGTTAACAGCTAGAACAATGTCCTAATTTTGATGCATGCTTTGAAATCGAGCATAATTTATAAATATTTTAAAAATACTTCTTGTTTTAACTTTGAAGATTCTAATTTCAATTTCACGTAAGTCTTCGTATCTCATCATTATTATATAAATTTTTATAAACTCTCATCCAACATCATTTGTTTCGTTATTCTCAACTTCAATTGTCTGTAATTATTGAAGTTAACTCTACAATAAGTGAAGTTAGAAACAAACACACCAGCACTTGTTTGGTTAAGATCCTAACATGTCTTTAACGTGACATCATTCCAATAATCGGATTGGTTATGCATGATGATTTTGTGAAAGGAATTTTATAATCCCTTGATAATGAAACTTCTGTTCAATTATCATAATTTGCCTTGGATTAGCATGAAATTGTCATTTGAACCAATAATCCAAATATATTAGCATAATTTGAGCCAATAAGATTATACACAAGACTAATGATTTACATAATTTTTGTAACTTTGTGTTAATGGTAGTTTGAGAGTTTGTTACTTTGGCTAATTGTCTGCTAATTAACCTCTGTAATTAATAGTTTGCCATATGTTGTTATTATCACCAACTTGAACATTCCGCCCTTTAATTAGTATAGATAAATGTTTATGGATTGGGACCAACAACAATAATGACATTGTTTGGTATGACTCTGTTTAAATTAAAAATCACTTTTCACGTAATAATGACGTGAGAGATTTTTAAAATAACTTTTTCACATTTTCTTATAGTAACATTTAATTACATTAATATTAAAAAATATAATTCTAATGTTAAAATCACTGTTTAATTAAAGACAACATAACATAATGATAATATATCCTTTTAATGTTATTTTATTATCTAACCAAAAATCACTTTTAACGATGACACGAAGAATTTTTACCTTATTTAATATAAGAAGTTGAAGAAGCTATTTCCCACTATTTCTAGAGCTGAATAGACTCCTGCCAAACATAATTAATGACTACTATTGCAATACAGAAAGAAAATTTAAATATATAAAATGGGTGTGTGAAATTTTATTTTCTCCTAATGTTGTAAGACTAAAGTACTTGTAGTAGATTTAACAACAACTAAACTCATTGCATTAACAACTAAAGTCATCACCTCAACATCTAAAAAGATCCGTCACTGTAATCCACTATAGTGATAGATTTAATTTTACATCTGTTACTATAGCCTATTTTTCTTGTAATGTGCTAGTAGATTTTGGACTTTTATTTCAGTTGTATCTTTGGACCATTAATAGCTTGACTGTTATCATAAAAATATTCTGAGACTTTTTCTATGCCATCCATTATAACCTACCTAGAACATTCCTGGCCACCATTGAAAATTTAGTTAGAATATTTTGGACCACCAATGATTATCCTAATTAGATGTGTTAATTGAATCATGTCTAATTAGGTTAGCATGATTTAGTATGGTCAAATTGTACCATTAACAAGCAAAACATGATTTAATGGGCTGTGCTTGGATCACATTTCATGTTTTTATGTCAACATGACACAATTTGCTTTTAGTACATGAACCGATATAGTATAGCATGAAAATAATTTTGTAATTTTTTAAAATTTTGTATTTTTTAAGATACTTTTAATAAGTTGTATACATTGTATATAGCTTTGTGATTTGAATTTATTAATAAGTGATATATAGTTATGAGTTGGAATCTCACCTTTAACTATCTTTTAATATTTATAAATTATATTAATTTTTAATAAAATAAAAAATAATAATTTAAAAATTGAACCAAGCCAAGTTGACATAACCTGACACGAGCTCAAATGGAGCATGTTGAATGAGTTATATCTAGACCATCGATTGAAAGATCAGACATAACTCAATACAACATGAATAGTATCTAGCCTACAAAAAAAAAATTGAACTATGCCAATCCAGCATAACCTATTGACACCTCTAATCCCAATTGAGACACCAAAAGTCATTTATCTTGACTATAGTCAAGATAATTTAATTTTCCAACATTGAATTTTCGAATACCTATTTTCCAACTTGAACACTAGCCATTATTTCATCTTCATCAAGCTAAAACCAGCTGTTATAACTAGTTGTTAGAGAGAACTCCTATGAATATCTTCAATTATTAAACTTAAGAACACTCTTGCATACACACAAATTTTTCCAGCATTGAACAAGATATTCGAAGTGCATCAGTGATTAAAAACAACTTAGAGCTTCAATCCCATATTATTTCCTTTGTTAAGAGCATTTGGGGTTGTAAGTGTCACTTTAATTTGCAATAGTATTGTATTTTTCAATTGGTTTGTTGTGTTTACCATAAAACACAAAGGTTGCTTCAAGGTGTGTTTTAGAGAGGTTATATAAAGGTTGGTGCTAAGCTCCCAAAAGAATTGATTATAGGTTAATTAGGTGTTGAGCTTGCAAAAGCATCAGATATATATAGGTTAGTGTTGAGTATGCAAAAATGCTAATTATAGGTTACCACTGTACCTACAAAAACATCAATTATAGGTTGGTGCTAAGCCTGGAAAAGCATCAATTATATGTTGATGCTGAGCCTACAAAAGCACCATGTTATATGGTTGGTGCTAAATCATAAAAGCATTGGTTTGTACATTGAAATTGAAATTTGGTTCCAATCACCACATTTCCAGTTTGGACTGAAATTGGACTTCCTCCCTCACTACAGGAAAAGTGACCTATAATGACAAATTTGTTTGTCATCGTAAGCCTAAAAATCTGTCACTGTAAGCCTAAAGCAGACTATGGTAATGGATTAACTCATCTGTTGCTATAATGTATGATGATCCACGTACACTATGTACTAGGCATGCACCATCTGAAAATATCTTCCATCCTTCTTCCTCATGCAAATTTTGGTAATCATCATTTTGAGGTGTGCAATTAAATTGGGTATGAATTCCTTCTAAATATCTTAAGCAAAATGTCATGTATTCGATTGCTAAATACTCTTCCACGATAGAACCATCCACATGACATCTATTACGAACATATCATTTAAGAGTGGAGAGGTACCTACCAACGAGAATAATGTTAAATATGTAAATGAGTGATATAATTGTGTTTACAATCAAATTTGATGAATATGCACAAACTTGCAAATGCATCATTGGTATCTTTTTATAGGATACATATATCGACAATGGACCAATCCAACAAGGCATGCTTCTTTAGCTAAATGAATTGTGAAGGTGAAAAGATAATCTCAAGTTCGCATAAAGTCACCACAATTTGAAAAGTCAATTCTACCAACTTCTCCAAGGTTGCACACTTTGAGCACAAATCTTTAAAGTAGTTGCATAAGTCAATAAGCACTTTACTAAAAGATTATGTAGCAACTAAAATGTGGCAATCATGACTCTTTAAACTTGAAATCTTTCTAACTTCAACATTAATACATCTAGATATGTTTGAGGCATAATTATCAAGAACTTTCACTTCTTTTAGGATATTGCAAAACATGTATTTTTGTTGCCTAGTTAATGTAAACATTGTAAGTGGAATATATGCATCATCATTTATGTCAATATGAAGAGATTGTTGAATACTCATTTCTTAAAAATCAAGCCTTGATTCTGTGGTGTCTTTCATTTTTCCTTCAATATGTCTAACAAAGTTCTAATTATCTTGTCACATACATTCCTTTTAACATGCATAACATTCAAATTATGTTGTACGAGAAGAGAATCCCAATGTGGTAAGTAAAAGAAAATGTTCTTCTTCCAATTATGTCATTTTGCACATATATCTGTTCTTTTTTATTTGAAGTTGTTGAGAACTTACTCTCTATAGGTTTTGATGATGTCAAACAACTTAGTATGAAGCAAATGAAGACATGAAGAAACTAAGTTCAAGATACAAAATTATAAAGTCATAAAAAAGGAATGAAGAAATTATATGAAGAAAGTCAAAGAATTTTTGAAGAATTAAAGATGACAGTGTTAAAGCCAATGAAGAAGAGTCACGAGCACATACACTCATTTAAAAAGGTTTGAATACTAGTTTAGGTCACTTATTTAGAATCTAAGTCTACACACATAAAAATCAATATAGGGAAAATCGGAATAATGATTGGAAAATTGTTATAATGATTCACTATTCATTTGTTAGATCACATGACTCTACAACTGAGAAATTTGGTATAATGATTAGAAAAATCGTTATAACAAATTTTGATTGAGTTCCAAAACTTAGGAAATATTTTGAAAATAAGTTTGTTAGAGAAAATCTCATAGATTAAGGAATTTAGGAAATTCAATATAACGATATGTTCCAAAACATAGGAAATATTTTGAAAATAAGTTCGTTAGAGAAAATCCCATAAATTAAGGAATTTTAGAAAAATCGGTACAACGATTTTCATAATTGTTATAATGAATTTTGAAATTCAAATAATACTTAGGAAAGTTTTTGAAAAGATATTTACTTAGAAATTCAATCAAGGAAAATCCATAATTTTAGATAATCAAGCAAAATTGTATAATGATTGTCATAATCGTTATAATGAATTTTGAAATTCAAATAATACATAGGAAAGTTTTTGAAAAGTATTTACTTAGAAATTCAATCAAGGAAAATCTGTAATTTTAGATAATCAAGCAAAATTGGTATAACGATTCTCAAATCGTTATAATGAATTTTGAATTTGTCACTTATTAGGAAACTTTTTGAAAAGATTTAGTCCTTAAGATTAGATTTGAAAAATCAAAGATTTGACACATAGGAAAATCATTATAACGATTTTTAAAACGTTATAACAAATTTTTCGGAACACCAATTCAGTACAATGAATATTTTAAATATAGCAAAAACTATAAAAAACGTTATAACGAATTTAAAATTCGTTATAATGACTTTAGATTGGTTTTAAGTTAAGTTTACATCTATAAATATGAGTTCAATTCATCATTTTTACACACCATTCACTCACGAATTTTCACTCTCCTTCTCATGGCTTTGGTGCTCACGTCTCGAACTCGGTTCGAGGAATTTTCATGCTTCGATGAGAGTAGATCTTGAAGGTGCAAAAGCTTAAAGTCTGATTTCTGCGCTTCTTCAAGGTAAACACATTCTGATTGCTTTGAAAGGGATTGGTCTCTTATTTTCTCTTGTTGGTTTGGACATGTGTTCCATCAAAACACACGTGAGTACTCCTTTTGAAGTAGTGGGTTGAAGAGTTTGACCTTAAACTCTTGTCGGTTGAAGAGTTCGACTTTAAACTCTTATTGGTTGAAGAGTTTGACCTTAAACTCTTGTCGGTTGAAGAGTTTGACCTTACTCTTGTCGGTTGAAGAATTCGACCTTAAATCCTTGGTCGGTTGGAGGATTCGACCTTAAATCCTTGTTGGTTGGAGGATTTGACCTAAGTCCTTGTTGGTTGGAGGATTTGACCTAAATCCTTGGTTGGTTGGAGGATTCGACTTAAATCCTTGGTTTGTTAGAGAGTACGACTACAAACTCCTATGTTGGTTGGTTGGGGAGTACGACCGCAACCTCCTATGTTGGTTGGTTGGAGGGTGCGACCACAAACCTTTGTTGTAGTTGGTTGGGTGTTCGACCGTAAACACTCGGTTTGTAATAGTTCTTATAGTGATTAGACTAGGTTCAAGCTTCTTAAGCTTGGGGGTGGACGTAGCCAGTTGGTGAACCACTTAAAAATCTCTTTGTGCTTTATTTCCGCATACTCATTATTGTTTTTGTATTAAATCAACTATTCGCACATTGTTTTGTTTAGACATTCGTATTCAATTTCATATCATATTGCTCGTTTCACTTCCGCATCATTTTCATCGTTCGCATTTCGTTTACTTTGTATTTTTAGTTAAATTCGTACGAAAATCAGTTGAAATTTGAAAAACTACTATTCACCCCCTCTCTAGTGGCCGTGATCGATCTTAACAGAAGTGTGTTCATCCTTGCCTAGTATGAATGAGAGATTTTCCACTTGAGTTAATACTTTTATTCTAGAAAGTGATTTGGAAGCTGAACTTCGTTCACAGGTGCTATTAAATAAAATCTTGTTTGATCAATATTCATGATTATATGGTAAGAATCTTCTATGTCTCATATAACAAAATTTTCATCCATGTCATAACCTATGAGAACATGTGGTGGATTGACATGATGGACAAGCATAAACTCTCTTTCTACTCCAACCTGATAATATTGCATAAGTTGGAAAGTCATTGATAGTCTACATTAGAGTTGGTCACATCTGAAATGTCTCTTGTTTGAATTTATTGTAAGTTGGAATACCTTCATTCCATAAGAGTTTTAGATCATTAATTAATGGTTGCATATAAACATCAACTGTATTACTAGGAGACCTTGGATAGATCAAATATTATTAAAGACGTACAATATATAGCATGTTAGGTTGTTTCATCCACATCTACATTGGAAGATTGTATGAAATCAAAATAACTAGTCATATGTTGTATGTTGTACGTACTCATCATTCCGAAGGAATTAAACTCATCACTAACTAATCCAAGTCAAAAATTTTAAGGTTCCATACTAAATGATTCATAAATGCTATTAAATGTTTGCCAAGTTGAAGAATATGCTAGATGTTTCAAGAGATTATCTTCTATACAATTTTCACTATGTCATGTCATTAATGTTGTTGTCTTAGACAACATAAATAATCTTTTAAGTCTTGATATTAGAGGAAAATAACACAAAACTTTTGTAAGAATTCTTGTTACAATTTAAAGTGGACCTTCATGTTGCTCACCCATACTTCGTTATTTTTCCACCTAGATTTACCACATGTAGGATAGGTATCCAACTTGACATTCTTCTTCCAAAATAAAATATGATTATCAAGGCATGCATCGTGCTAATTTCTTTATCATTTTTTTCAAGTCATACATGTTAGAAAAATCATTCCTTGGAAATGTATCTTTAAGTAACTTAAGTAATATATCAAATGTTGAATCACTCTATTGACCCAAACATTTAATATGAAACAACTTCATTATAAAAGTTAACATCATATACTTTTCGCATCTACGATATAATGTTTTGCTAACATCATCTACACCATTATAAAAATCTCTAACATATTCATATCCCCAATTATGACTTTCTACCCTTTCATCACTATCTTGAATCCTCATACAAGTTAAGAAGAATGAAAAGATCGAAGAAGGAAGATTGAGGAAGAGAGAAAGATGAAAAGTGAAAAGTTGTGATGTGTGTATTGCTATTCGATAAAATCAAAAGAATACATGTCTATATATAGGCTATAGAAATGGGTTCCAAAATCTTCTCTAGAGAGGCTCACTACCATCACGGCACTAACAAACAAAAAATAGAATTATGTAAAAACAAAGATTAATCAATGATTTAATAGCCCACTTCAAGTTGAACTTGGGGGACCAAGAGAAAGCTTGTTGCAAAAATCCAAGGAAGCTCGAGTTCCAATAGCCTTTGTAAGAGAATTAGCAACCTAATGTCTGGAACTAATATGTTGAACAGTGAAATGCTATTTCATCAAATGATCATGATGGAAATCAAAATCTATGGTAAAGTGTTTTGAGTGAGAATGATGAATTAGATTGGTAGCTAGTAGTATAGCAGTTCTTGAAAAAGTGTGTGCAACCACAAAACTTCACATGCAGTTAAAGAAAGTGCTCTACATTTAGCTTCGCTGGAACGAGAAATTGAGCTCTACTTCTTGGAGTGCCAGGAGATAAGATTTTGACCGAAGAATACACAATAACTTGTGTTAGAGTACCGATCATCTAGGTCACCAGGCCAATCTGAATCACTAAAAGCTTGGATATCTGTAGCATTACTGAAAACTTGCAGCTGAGAAGAGGAATTCTTGTAATACATTAAACCATGTTTAATAGTGTTCTTCAAATAGCGTAGAATGCGTCTTGCAGCTGTCATGTGTTCTGTGGTTGGTTCAACCAAGAATTGACACACCTTGTTTACAGGATATGCCACATCTAGCCTAGTAATGCACCAATATTGTAAGGCTCCTACTAAACTCCGGTATTCAGTGGGATTGACAAGAACATCTCCTCTAGATTTTGTTAGCTTAATAGATGAAGTCATGGGTGTTTTGCAGGGTTTGACACAATCCATCTTAAAACGCTTTGAAAGATCACATAAATATTTAGACTAAGATAAATGTAAGCTATTCGGAGTTCATTTAACTTCAACTCCCAAGAAATAATGCAAGTCTCCTAGGTCCTTTATGGCAGACGCATGAGCCAAACTATTAATTGTATTGGTGATGCTTTGAGTTGACGTACCTGTGATTATAATATCATCAACATAAATTAGCATGTAAGTAATTGATGCACCACACCTTTTAATGAATAATGAAGGATCACACTTTGAATCCTGAAAATTGTTTTGCAACAAAAATGTCTTTAGTCTACTGAACCAAGCTTATGGAGCTTATTGAAGACCATATAGTGATCGTTACAGCTTGCAAACACCACTTGGGAAATTGAAATCAATAAATCCTAGTGGTTGGTGCATGTAGATTTCTTCTTCAACATTCCCATGTAAAAACACATTAGATACATCCAATTGACGAATGTTTCAATCGTTGTTAAGAGCAAGATTGAGTAAAACTCTAATAGCGACTGGTTTTATTACTGGACTAAATATCTCTGTGTAGTCAATACCTTATTTTTGAGAATATCCTTATGCAACAAGTCGCACTTTGAAATGTTCAATGGAGTCATCTACCTTTTCCTTAACATGATACACCCATCAGCTTCCAACTATGTTTTCCCCCTTTGGTGGAGTTATGAGACGCCAAGTATTATTTTTCTGCAAAGCATTAAACTCTTATTGCATAGCATTTTTCCACTTTGGATCATTAAGAGCTTCTATAATAGAATTAGGAATGGGATGAGAGCCATTAGCAAGTAATGCATACTTTGGATTGGGTTTGAATATACCTCTAGATGCCCTTGTGATTGATCTGTTTGCATTAATATCAGGAGATTCCTGCTCAGTTGATTGTTCTAAAAAAATAACTTCTACATTGTCATTTGTATGTGAAATAGCTTGTTAAGTACTTGTGGATGAAGCTAGTGCGTCATATGAGATATTTGGTTGCCATTGAACTTGATTACAAGGAAAACTGATGGAAGGAGAGGAGATGTGCCAATTTTGTTGAGATATGCATGGTGACTTGTTGAAATACGTTTTGCTTAAAGAAAAATCTTGCTCATCAAACACAACATCCCTTGATATATAGGTTCTTTTAAATTATGGTGAATAGCATATGTAACCCTTATGCATAGAAGGATAACCAAGGAAAATGCAAGCAATTGTTCGATAGCCAAATTTGTGTTGAAGATAAGGGCATAAGTTTGGGTAGCATTTGCACCCAAAAACTTTTAAAAACTATAGTCTGGTTGAGCTCGGAATAAGGCTTGCAAGGGACTTTTAGGGTTTAGCTGCTTAAGAGGAAGTCGATTAATAAGATGCACAAATGTTTCACCCAATAGCTTTAGGCAAATCCACATGTGCTAATAGAGTTAATCCTGTATCTACTATATGCCAATGCTTCCGTTCAATTGAGCCATTCTACTCATGCGAGTGAGGGCAAGAGAATTGATGTCTGATTCCATGTTCCTCAAGATAAGATTTAAATGCTATGAATTCACCACCACTGTCACTGTAAATGATTTTGATGTTTTTCCCTAAACATTTATCAGTTTCTATTTTGAAATTTATAAAATTTTTGAGTGCTTTAGATTTAAGGGTGAGAAGAAAAATCCATGTAAGTCTTGTACAAGCATCCATGAACAGTATGTAATAATGATAACCATGATTTGAAGGAATAGGGTTGGGACCCTATAAATCACTGTAAATTAATGTCAAAGGCTCATCAATCACTGAACTACTATCATCAAAAGGAAGTTTGTAATTTTTACCATAACAACAAGAACTACAAAAATATTTCTCATCATTAAGAATAGGCAAATTATTGGAAGTAACCATGCATGTAGTTCTTTGAAAATTGGGATGTCCCAAGCGATTGTGCCATGTTTGCATCGATCCCTTCACAACAAGAAGAGCAGAAGGAAAACTTGAATGACTACTAGATCCGTGAATTTGACAAAGAGCATCTCTAGCAAGGCCCCTTCTAAGTGGCTGGCGAGTTTGACAATCCTTAATAACAAAACCCAAATTATTAAATTCTAAATTCATTAGGTTGTCGTTGCAGAACCGATAGATTGACATTAATTTTTTTAGCAATTGAGGGAACAACTAGAATATTATTGAGCAAGGTGTTACCAACATCAATATGAATGGCAGAAGCTCTTGTATGAGTTATTGGCAGTTGCACTCCATTGCCGATGGTGAGTGAATCAGTTCCTGCATAAGGAGCACTTACAAATAGATTGGAAATGTCATTAGTGACATGGTGAGTAGCTCCAAAATCAAGATACCACAAGGTGTTCTCAGCAACTTCATTCCCTTTGTAAACATAATTAACAGAAGCTATACTGTTGTTTGGGAAATTCCGTGTAGAAGCATAGTTTTACAAATCAATTCTCTGAAAACAGTTGATGGGAATGACCATTTTTACCACAAATTTGACACTGTACCTTGCTGTTTCCACCAAAGTGGCCTCTTCCTCCACTAAATCTACCACCGTGTCCTCCACGAATGTTGGAGTTCTAGTCATTTGTAGCGAAATTGGTAGATGGAAGTGGATTGGGCAAAAGATGATTAAGGTGAACCTCATGATTAAGTAATTATAGCTTCATATTCAGATCCGAGACCCCCCAAAAGGTGGAGGGTTATTTCTTCATTTGAGATTGGTGCACCAGCAATGATGAGCGCATTAGCAAGAGAGGTCACTTGTGCAAGATAATCTACCATAGTTTGAGCCCCTTTCTTCAATGTCTGTAGTTCGTATTTGAGTTGTAGAATGCATGCTTGAGAGCGTGACGTAAAAAGATGTTCCAACGCTTTCTAGGCACTTGCAAAAGACGTTTGGCTTGCCACTTGACATAAGATGGAAGGTGTAAGGGAGGAGAAGATCCAACTTAATAAGAGTTGATCTTGTTTCTCCCAGAGAGTAGCAAAATTGGGTTTGTTAGGATGAACACAAGATCCATCGACGTATCCCATGAGATCATGACCCTGTAACAGAGCGATAAATGAGGCCCTCCAAATGACAAAGTTAGATTTATCCAACTTAATGGAGATTGCATTCTGAATGTTGACGGAGCTCGATGGATATAATGCCAAAAGTGCAAAAATTGAATCGAAACTGGTGGTGGATGAAGCAGCACCAGAAGGAGTCCCAAAAAAAGACATGACGAAAAGGTAGATGAATAGCCTAAGCTTTGATACCAAGTTAAGAAGAAGGAAAGTATTGAAGAAGGAAGATTGAGGAAAGGTGAAAAGTTGTAATGTGTGTATTGCTATTCGATAAAATCAAAGGAATACATGTCTATATATAGGCTACAAAAATGGGTTCCAAAATCTTCTCTGGAGAGGCCCACTACCATCATGGCACTAACAAAAAAATAATAATTATGTAAATTACAAAGATTAATCAATGATGTAACAATACATATGTTCAAGCATTTCTGATAGATTATTGGTAACATTTACTTGTCCCTAAACATCACCTTCATTGTTTAATGGATGTCGATAACAACCTTCATCATAATATCTTCATACGGTTTAAGTTTTAAGTATGTCATTTTACAATAAATGTTCTTCAACTATATTTGGTTCTTTTCAAAGTCCATTGACACATTTTGCACATGAACATTTTATTCGTCATTCAATCAACACATAGATTCTACCAAACTTAACAAATTCTTTCACCCCTCTTATATATTGTACAGTATACCTACAAATAACATTAAGTAACATATATAAATGTCGTGACCAACAAGTTCAAGGAAAATGTTAATGACAACAAACAGTATCAATTTTTTTACATTGACATTTAAATTGAACTTTTGTCCATCATTTTTGAAAAAGAAAAACTCTTCTTTAAGTAATATCCAACTTCTAAACGTTATAAAAAACAATTTATTAAAGGATTTATTACCAACAAAAAAGACATTTTCCCAAAAAAATACAAATGTAATTCAACGTTTCTAGCAAGTTCAGTAATGGACCAACTTTTTTCAACTGCAACTCATCACTGGGGCATATTCTTGGGGCGTTTTGCTTTTTTATACCAATTTCTTAATTTTAATGCTAGCGCTATACTCATCCTCATTATCAAAAGGATAAATCATTAATCTTACAGTATGCAAGTTAGCTGACACATAAGAATAATCATAGCTGCCAAAACACAACACAAAATAAAATGCCCAAAAATTTCTGCACCACAACACCTTCCAAAACACACCAAAATTGTACACTAAAACCTGCTATATATCAACTAATCACAAAAACACCACCACAATCTGCAAAGGACTACAGCAATACAAGCTGCAAAAATCTGCACTAACATACAATGCTTTCTTGCACCATAAAATAGCCCAAAGCATATCACACGGTTCACTACAAATCAGTAAAAAAACCTATGTTCATGTACCACGAAAATAGTCCTCAAATCCACACTAGAAACAGGGAAAACACCTACAATTTCTACGTCGTTATTTCAGCACCAAATTCATTATTGCATAGGCTTTAAAGCAAAACAAAATTCTTCATTGAGGTACAGTGAAAATGGCTGTCAACAGCTGCTAAAAAATGCTGAAACTTACCACTGCAAACAGCGCAAATTTCACCATACAACTTGCTAAATCAGTCCAGAAATCTATATTTAAAAAACACCAAAAACGCACTACTAAAGTGCAACAGAAATTTGCACATAGTATGCTGCAAAATCTTGGAGACAACCTACTGGGTAAAAATCCTCTCACAACTACTTTTATATCTTTCCCATGAAAGAGGTTTGAATCCTTTACTTGCCATCAAGTCATTCTACCACACCAATGTATGATCTTTAAGCTTTAATGCTGCAAATGAGACCTTATCCTTATCCTTATCTTTGTTGTTGGGTTTTCCTCCACATTGTGGTGTTGGGACCAACATATTGATAACGTCAACACCAGCATGTTGAGAACGTCAGGACTGGCATGCCGATGGTGCATGTCGATACTCAACTATGGATATACCGACAGGGTTGTAGATAGATGACCAAAATCTAATGGAAAACAATCAAAATCCGATAGAAATAAACAGGATCTGATGGAAATGCCAATGAAACTTAACTCTAATCAAACCCACATATAAATATGTGAAAGATTATATTGATAAGTGACAATAAATCAAAATCAGAGAGCACGACAATTGTTTTTAGTGTGCTTTTTTTTGTTGTCACATCACCTTGATCGTTTGTGGTTAGACGGATGATTATGGAGTAATTAAGTGGTTTTGCCTCAACTATAACCATTCACCATAACCATTCATGCAAAAAGGTTGTTAGTAGACGGATGCTAGAAAAAAAGGTAATTGTAAAAGTTGTAGTCTAATGTGTAATGTGATTTTTTCGTGTTTGGTAACCTTCACCCACAAAACACTCTACATCAAATTCATGAACTTTAAAAGGACAAAGTATGCCTTCTAAAGGCTCAGGTGGATGAGGTGAACAAGCCTTTAAACTTGAGGAGGAGTCATCACGTAGTTTAAATATAGGTTAAACTAAGAAAATTTATATGATATATGTTTGTATATAATTAACATTGTATATAAGGGATAAGACTCATTAAAATCTAATCAAAAAATTTAGAATAAACTATTTGGATAGGTGTGGGGAAATTAGGCACTCTACACATCTAACTTTTTTGCCTCTTAAATTGTCTAGGTGTTACTTTATATGATGTATTTGTGCATTTTAAGGTTGTGTTTAGGATTGTGTTTTGCAATTGTATTTATTGTGCATCGTAGTTGTGCATTGTAAGTCAATTATACAATAGTAAGGAACATAGTAAATAGTGATGTGATAATTTATATATAAGAATTTGTACAGTAATAATAATATATAAGGGGGCACGAGTTCTGTAGGCGCCTACAGAAGTGACTTCTGTAGGCGTCCATCGATCATGAGATCGACGGTTGAAATTGAAAATTTTAAAAACACTCTCTCTCATGCATGTGAAATTTAAAAACACTCTCTCTCATGCCACAGGTGAAATTTAAAAATACTCTCTCATCAGCAGGTGAAATTTCAAAAGACTCTCTCTCATGCAGCAGGTGAAATTTAAAAACACTCTCTTCTTTAACTGAAAAA